>MU726894.1:0-10663 GCA_026770625.1 Nicotiana glauca | reverse complement strand
CCCGAGGTTCGAACCAAATTAAATTCACCCATACCCCCACGAGTTCAAATATATAATTTGTTTTAAGATTCGATCCCAAAGTGAGGTTGAATTGCCCAAAATCTCCAAAGCCCTAACTCTACCCAAAACCCTTAGTTTCTACTTTGATTTCATGATTTAGGACTAGGAAACTAGTAATTAGATGAATAAATTAGGAGATAACGAAGTTAGGAATATTTACCCAAAGAGCTATGAAGAAGGAGGAGCTTGAAAATCACCTATGGGGTTTTGGAGAAGAGAGTCCGTGTGAAAAATGGCTAAGTCCCGCTACTGGTTCTGTTTTTAACTTAAAAAATTACTGGAGCATTTTTGGTCTATGCGATCGCGGGGCAACAGATGCGATCGCATAGAGAGTGGGAAGTTGGCTTCTGCGATCGCAGAAGAAGTCATGCGATCGCGTAGAGGAAGGGAAGCCTGGAATGTTGGGTGAGGTCCAAAGCTATGCGATCGCGTATAGGGGAATGGAGTCTGGCTAGCTATGCGATCGCGTACCAAACAATGCGATCGCATTGAACAAAGTGAGATGGCTAAAAAGGGACTCTATGCGATCGCAGACATGCCTATGCGATCGCAGACATGCCTATCGCATAGAGGAAAAGATCTGTGCAAAATTTGCAGAAAAAAATCTGATGAGTTTCAAGTGCAAAGACATAGCGAACCAACCCCGAAATCACTCCCGAGCCCTCAGGGCTCCCAACCAAACACACACACTAACTCAATATCATCCTACGAACTTGCTCGAGCGATCAAATCGCTAAAATAACATCAAAATCAAAGAATCAACCCCCTAAACTCATAATTTTCATTTCAAAATTCAGAACTTCCAACTTTAGCTATTTAGGTCCGAAACACGCTAAACGACGTCCGATTTCGACCAAATTTCACAGAAAGCGCTTAACGCATATTTAAGACCTGTACCGGGTGTCGGAACCAAAATACGAGCCCGATACCTATATTTTCTAGCTCATTTTTATTTCTATTTTTCCTTAATAATTTCAAAAATAATTTAACAGAAAAATTCTTTTACCGGGGTTCTGGACCTCGGATTTCGACTTCGGGCACATGCCCGAGTCCCATATTTTTTTACGGACCTCCCGGGACCATCACATCACGGGTCCGGGTCCGTTTACCCAAAATATTGACCAAAGTCAACTATATTAATATTAATATCAAAATTCTTCAATTTTTTCACAGAATTCACATATTTCAACATAAAAACTTTCCTGCTTCGCGCCCGGACTGCGCACGCAAATCGAAGCAACTAAAAATGAGGTTTTCAAGGCCTCGGAAGCACGGAAAAAGGGAGAAATACGGTGATGACCCTTTGGGTCGTCACAAGACTGCTCTTCCCTTAACCAGAGGTCTCGGGTTCGAGCCCTGGGTATGGAAAAATCCTTAGTAGGGAGCACTTCCCCCCGAAAGGGGCCCTACTCGATGCGAATCCGGATATAGTCGGGCTTCAATACGGATACCGGACACCGGGTGGGAAACCAAAAAAAAAAGTCATCCAATAGGTCAAAGAAAGTTATAAAATCAACATCAATGTTTGTTTTCTTCAAATGACCACCTACATTTTTCTAAAGGGGAGAGTACAAAATGGCCACCATAGTGATAGCTAATTTCTTTCTCCCTTATCATGCCCGCGCTTCCTAGAAAATTATTAAAGATAAATTAGTTAAATATGAATAAACAAAGACACAGATTTATATAATGAGAAAAAAGATTTAATGACAAATTCAATATTGCACAATTAAAAAAAGAAAAAACGTTGCACAATAATCATATTACAATTACCCGAATAAACAAGTTCTTCTACAAGTTGCGTGAGCAAGTTTTTCGTCAATAGACGACTTCTTAGAACTCTCAACAGGTTCCGAATCATGATTATCAGTCAAGCGATTAGTTTTTTTCCAAAAGTCATTCCTACCCATGTCTAGTTACAAATAAGAATTTGCAAGACACTAAAATAAATTATCATAAATACAAATATAAATGATATTTTCTGTAAGTACGTAGTAGCCAACTTTAAGAATTGAATAAAACCTCAAACTGTATACTTATAACATGATAAATAACATAGTAACAGAGTTTATATATCATTTGAACTTTCAGAAATATTGTACCCATTGTATAACCACATCTTTTTAATTAGTACACGGTATCTAACAGTGACTGGAAACAAATATAGACCAATCAACACACACTTACAGCCCCAAAATTTCAAAAGTAACAAAGAAGAAGAAGTAAATTTCATATATTTAAGATAGCACAAAAAGAAATCACTAGGAGTCCATTTCTTAACAAAGTTGAACCAAAAAGTAAAAAAAGGGATATGTCCGATAATCTAAGAACAAAAAAAATTGCCTAAGTCTGCAGAATTAAACAAAATAACAGAAATTTAAATGCATAATGCATAAATTGGAACAGAGATATAGGAAGAAATTAGAACCTTTGCTTCTAGTGATGACAAGTTGATTCAGACAAGTAATAAAAAATCTGCACCTCACTTTTTGGCTTTCTTTTGTGCTTTTAGTATTTTAAGTTTTTTTTGCTCTCTAATCTTTCTATAAAAAAGGAACAGCATATTACTCTCTAATAGAATAGGAGGCTTTAATTTAGGCACGCAATATTTAGAGGGAAATAATATGGAGGGAATTCTTTTATTTTTGTTAATTCACGTATTTCAGAAAGAGAATTCATGTTTTCCTCCTAATAATCAATAACTACAAAAAAAGAAGCTCCATATTTTTTTAAGTATAACAAATTATTATTTGACGGCAATATTGTTCCTTTTGAAAATATCGTTTCCTTTTTTATTTATGTTTAGGATACTTTGTTTTTCTAAAAAGTTATTCTGATATTTTGGCAAAAATAACCTAAGCTTAATGAACATATTTCAAAGGAATTAAATTAACAATAAAATTTTGCCAACCATATAGTAAAATATATTTTTAAAGGGTAAAAAAGGCGACCAACATTTTACTAAGGACCTTCGTGCTTTTAATATATTTATAATTGTAATTCTTAAAGGGTAAAAAGGCGAACGACATTTCCAACTATATAATTATAATTTTATTAATTCAACTTTACAAGTGATCGTGCTTTCTTTTTAGTTTTAGTTGTAACGACCCGACCGGTCGTTTTGAGCTCTAGCGCGTCGATCTGCGGTTTGAGGCCACGAGCAGCTTCATTTCAAGTATTGTGACTCGTACGCGTGGCCGGAATTGAATTTCGCGAAGTTCGGAGTCGATTTGGAAAGAGAATTCTTATTTCGGAAACCTTAAGTTGAAAAAATTGACTAAGATTGGATTTTTGAGTAAACGACCTCAGAATCGGGATTTGAAGGTTTCAATAGGTTCGTATGATCATTTCAGACTTGGGCGTATATTCGAATCGGGTTTTGAATGACCCGAGAGCATTTTGAGTATGTATTGACTTGCCTGACAATGGTGTCCGGTGCCATCACGACCCTTTAATGGATTTTGGGTCGTGACATTAGTAAAAACACACAACCCTTGATGATTTAAGAATTTTCTAAAAAAAATTCAAAAGTTATTCTCAAGTTCATTCGAGAAAACACAAATATATTTAATTGTAGATTAATAAGAAAAAATTTAATATGTAATTTAAATTAATTTCAAAGTCCTAAATATTAGGAAAGTAACTTAAATTATAATTTTGCCTATTGTGAAAGTGTTACGACCCCAATTCGCCCTCCGTCGACTATCGTGATAGCACCTAGTATCTACAATTAGGTAAGCCTAACAAATGCAGAAAAGAAAACAATTGCGGAAGGAAAATAATTAAAATCTGATATAACAAAAAGAAACTATATTTAAGATGCCGCCTGACATTTAACAATACAAAATCTCAACTTAACACTCCCAAAATCCGGAACCCCATGAATCACTAGCTAAGAGATGCATAAAAGCTCTAACTCTACAATGTCTATCAAAAGGAAAATACGGAAGGGCTATATTAATACTGCGAATAGAAAGGGACTCTTCAATCTGCGGACGTATGAAAAACATACGCAGAAAAGGCATGAGTATACCACAACGGTACTCAGTAAGTGCCAAGCCTAACCTCGATCGGGTAGTGATGAGGAAAGTCAGGGGCCCTACTGAGATTAAATAAAATATAAGGTATAAAAATGTAGAATAAGACAGTATAATTAAGTGCAACAGTAAAAAATAACACAGAATAGAAAGAACAACAACAACTATAATGGAGACAAAATAATCACGTAAAGGAGTACAACTCAATACAGAGATAGCAACTAGGGATCTCTTAGTATCCCGAGAATCTCTTAGTATCCTCAATATGTGTGCCGGGGATCTCTCAGTATCTCGAGGATCTCTTAGTATCCTCAATATGTGTGTTGAGGGTCTTTCGGTATCCCAAGGATCTCTTAATATCCTCAATATATGTGTCGGGGATCTCTCAGTATCCCGAGGATCTCTTAGTATCCTCGATATCTATTCTGGGGGATCTCTCGGTATCCCGAGGATCTCTTAGTATCCTCGATATCTATTCTGGGGGATCTCTCGATATCCCGAGGATCTCTTAGTATCCTCGATATCTACGCTGAGGATCTCTCGGTATCCTAAAACTCCTAGAAATGAAATCGATGTCTACTTAGAACCTTTGATAGATGAATTTCAAGAATTGTGGTATAATGGAGTCAATACATATGATGCTTCAAGAAAGGAGAACTTCTGTATGCGGGTTGCACTCTTATGGCCTATAAATAATTTTTCAGCATATGCATTCTTGTCTGGATGGAGCACAAAAGGAGCTTTGGCTTGCCCTTCATGCAATAAAGAGACTTCATTTACTCGTCTAAGATATGGTCGTAAGTTCTCTTACATGGGTGCTCGTAGATTTTTATCATCTAATCATAAGTGGTGGGTAATAAACACGACTTTAATGGGAAAGTAGAAAGAAGACCTCCTCCTGAAATTCTCTCTGGTGATGATATTTTAAATCAGTTCGCTAGCTTGGAAGACATTAAATTTGGTAAGGCCCAGAAGAAACAAAGGCACGGAAAGGGTAAAGCCACTCATAACTGGAGGAAGAAAAGCATATTTTTCAGACTTCCTTATTGGAAAAATAATTTAATACGTCACAATTTAGATGTCATACACATTGAAAAAAAATATGTGTGACAATATTATTGAGACGCTATTAGATATGGAAGGAAAAGCAAAAGATAATCTGAATGCTCATCGTGATTTGAAGGAAATGGGTATAAGAAGAGATTTGCATCCAACTCAAAGAGATAAGACATGGTATTATCCAGCAACATGCTATACTTTATCACCAGAAGAGAAGTCTAAAGTATTCAAGTTTTTGAAAAATATTAAGGTTCCAGATGGTTATTCTTTGAATCTATCACGATGCGTAAAGTTAAAGGATCGTAAAATTTATGGACTGAAGAGTCATGATTCTCATATTCTTTTGGAACAGCTGCTTCCTTTTGCAATACACGGAGTTGTGCCGATGTCTATGCTGATATTACTGAGCTAAGTATTTTCTTTAGACAGTTATGTTCGAAAACAGTAAGAGTTGATATGTTAGATCAGCTTGCAACTTAAATTCCAATAACATTGAGCAAATTAGAAAAAATATTCCTACCAATATTTTTTGATATTATGGTGCACTTGATCATTCATCTTCCAAGAGAGGCTAAGATTACTGGGCCTGTACAATACGTGTGGATATACCCAATAGAGCGATATATTTTTGCATTTCATAATTTCAATTTATTGTGGTTTATTAATTTATCATGCTAAGCGTTTTAACTGCCTATTATTATTATTATCATCATGTAGGTTCTTGCGCAAATTGAAATGTTATATTCGTAATAGATGTCGACCTAAAGGATCTATTGCAGAAGGATATGTTGTTGAAGAAAGTCTGATATTTTGTTCAAGGTATTTACATGGAAGTGGTAAAGAGAATAATTCAGTGGACAAAAATTGTGAAGGTGATCAGGTTGATCCATTTAGTAGATTATCAATTTTTGAACAAAAGGGTTGCCGTTTATTAGGAGATACATCCAGAAATCTTGAAGAGCTTGAGCAAAAACAAGCTCATCTTTATGTTTTGAGAAATTGTGAAGAAGTTCAATAATTTTTACGGTATGTTTATTTATGCCTAGGTTTATTTTTGAGAAATTGTGAAGAATTTGTACATTTCTGCTTGATTTTGTTAGCCTCTTCTCAATTATTATGGTTGTTTTAAACAGTGAGTACGAGCAGAATAATAGGAACATGAACTTCGATGATTGGTTTTTCCATCGAGTAAGTTTTCATTACATTGTTAATTTTTATTTGTAATACTTCTTTAGCATCATTATTTTATTTATTTATTATTATACAGATTGTGCAAATGCGCAAGAAAAAAAATTTACAAGTACGTTGCAAGTTGTATTCTTTGGCTAGAGGTCCTTTTAATAGAGTCCAAAGATTCAAAGGGTATGGGATAAATGATTTTATATTTCATACCAAATAACTCGAAGGAAATAGGGTGAAGCAAAATAGTGGTGTTTTAGTACGAGAAATAATGAATGGCCAAAATATAAATTATTATGATTGTAACGACCTGATCGGTCGTTTTGAGACATAGCACGTCATTCAACAGTCTGAGGCCATGAGCAGCTTCATTTCAGGTATTGTGACTTGTTCGCACGGTCGGAATTTAAAATCAGGAAGGTTGGAGTTAAATTTAAACGAAAATTCTCCTTTGAGAAGCTTAAAGTTGAAACAATGAACTAGGATTGGATTTTTGAGTAAACGACCTCAGAATTAGGATCTGAAGGTTCCAGCAGGTTCATATGATGATTTCAGACTTGGGCGTATGCCCAGTTCGGGTTTTGGATAACCCAGGAGCGTTTTGGCGCCAATTGAGGAAGTTAGCATTTTAGAAGCAATTTCATAAGTTTGGTTTGAAGAGCATTTTAGTGTTATCGATGTCCGTTTGAGATTCCGAGATTGTGAATAGCTCCGTATGGTGATTCTGGATTTGGGGGCTCGATCAGAAGTGAATTCGGAGGTCCGTAGGTCATTTTGGCCATTTGGCCAAAGATAGAAATTTGAAGGTTTTTGAGAAGTTTGACCGGAGGTTGAAATTTTGATATCGGGGTCGGAAATGATATCGGAGGTTGAAATTTGAAGGTTTTTGAGAAGTTTGACCGGAGGTTGAAAGGTTGAAAAATGGATTTTTGGAAATAGCTGAGTTGCTGGTTGCTGGTATTTCCGCTTCGACGGAGATGGGCAGAAGCGGCCCAGCAGAAGCGTGAAAGAAGCCGCAGAAGCAGTTGGGAGAGAAGGGGAGCAGGCACCGCTTATGCGGTCAGGTATCCGCAAAAGCGGAGTCGCAAAAGCGATAGAGGGCACCGCAGAAGCATAATAGTTTGAAGGGTCGTGGGCCGCAGATGCGGTCAAGGTTCCGCAGAAGCGGGACCGCATCTGCCGAAGGAGCATCCCAGAAGCGAAAGGGGGCTAGGCCAGGGGAAGCCGCAGAAATGGCATATTGTCCGCAAATGCGGAACCGCATAAGCGGTAATATTTCCGAAGAAGCGGAAATGATTGGGGTAGTGTAATGTTTTAAGTTTGTGGTTGAGCTCGTTACAACCCCATTGTTCTTCCATAGGAGTCGATGGGGAGCAGCTTGGGGATGCCATTTTCGTCACTTGTCATGAAGTAAGTAATTTATTCTCGCTTTGAGTTAAATACAAGGTTTGTACATGGATTTAGGCATAGAAATTAGTATAAAAATTGGGGTTTTGGTGGGAAACCTAGAAAATCATATTCTTGGAATTTAGCCATGATTTTGAGTATGGAATTAAGAGAAAATTGTATATTCAAGTTCCTATGGTCATGGGTAACCTTTATCTTTAAGAAATGTCGAATTTCGGGCATGTGGGCCAGAGGGCATTTTCTTCAACATTTCATTCGGGGTTAGGGATTGTTATAAATTGGGTTGTAAAGTATAATTTAGCATATATTAATGGATTTATATGATCGTTTTCTAGTTTTGGAGCATTATGCATTGGTGCAAGTCTTCGAAGAATGTAGAATGCCGTTTATAGATCTTCGGAGCGAAGAGAGTCTCCTTTCTAATTTTGTGAAGGGGAATTTACCCCATATGTGAAGTAATTGATTATGTGCTCCTATTTGTGGGGGATACGTACGCATGAGGTAACGAGAGTCCGTACGTACTACTATTATGCTATTGTCCGGGTAGTTAGGACCCAAAAACATGTTATACTTGGATAACTGTGAACCCATTGATAGTTTGAATTGTTTAAATCACCTTGAATTGGTAAAGGTATTTTAAAAAAAAGATTTAATATTAAATTCTCCTTGAAATGTTAAAAAGAGACATTTGTCTATTTGGTTGATTATCCCCGATAAGCTCTTGATTTCCTACTTGAGCATGTATTTTATGTGTGCTTGCATCGCATGGATGATTCGCGAGCAGGATATGTGTTTATTTATGGAACGGGCCAAACGCCTCGGTGAAAATAGATGCATCTATGGTTCGTGCCGCTCGGCCCTCGGCAGTGCATAATTTATATTCCTGTTGGAGCGAGCCGTCGACCTCGGCATGATTTGCGCATGTTTATCTGTTACTTGAAAATTGTAAACGTGGAATTGGCCCAACGTGGCTCTATATAAACTTATAAGATAATAAAGAATAGACTTTAGAAGCTCTTGATTTATTGATGAAGGTGTTTACCTATTTTCTGGCTTCAAAATCAGAACTTTTTTACAAATCCATGATTATCCTCGCACTTATAGAATATTGCTAGTTGACCTCTAGTGAGTGTCAGAGTTGGCCATCTCGTCTCTACCCCTTCGGGATTAGGCGGGATACTCACTGAGTACACGTTGATTACGTACTCATACTATATTTCTGTGCATTTTTGTTGCAGATGTATATATACCTTTAGCAGCCTATTGGGCATAGCAGCACAGACGACTCTGGGACTAGGTGAGCTGTAGTGTTCGAGACGACCCACAGCTAGTGTAGTTCCCTCTAGTATTTTCTTATTATTGTTTTCTCTGTCCGTTGTATTTCGGACACATGTTGTATTTTATTTTCCATATCGATAGTTGCTCATGCACTTGTGACACCGGGTTCTGGGATGGTTTGAAGTATTGTATTAATTGCTTAACTTTTAAATTTGATTTGAAACTATATTCTCTAAAATTTCTAAATAATTAAGGAAAAATCCTGGATTTCAAAAGTTTTAAAACGAGACTTGATTCAGTACTTGAGTTGGCTGGCCTGACAGCGGTGTCCGGTGCCACCACGACCCTTAGTGGATTTTGGGTTGTTACAACATGGTATCAGAGCACTAGGTTACCGTCGGTCTCACGAGTCATGAGCAAGTCTAGTAGAGTCTCGCGGATCGGTACGGAGACGTCTGTACTTATCCTCGGGAGGCTGAAGGACTGTTAGGAGTACTTCCCTTCTTGATTTTCTTATCGTGCGGTTCGATTCCTTTGAGGCGTATGCCTTTGATTCCTTCCCACTCAATCTTACGCTATGTGAGCGCTTGTCATAAATCAAAAATTAAAGGATTATAGTGGCACTACAAATGTGGTGCAGGATTATTCTCCCGGTATAGTTGATTGGACTATTATAGTCGCATTTTGGAGGGATATTCTATTGTTTCAACTCAGTAACAGAACTTCTAAGATTCTTGAGGCTAGGCACAGGTTGCCATGATGCTATGAGCGATTATTCTGCAGTGTTGTTTTAATGGTAGGGTGTTGCCCACGTATCGGGGCAGTGAATGAATTGAAGGGAGGTTTACTCAGTGTGTAATCAAGGGATTCGATATTTATTCCCGGCAGGGGAAGTCAATCGAACTAAGGATGGTCAGGTGTGGGCTGGTGGAAGTAATAAGGCGTGGTAATTGCAAGCGTGGTGGAGTTCTCCTCTAAATGGGAGGGATGTTGTCCTAATTGAACGCTTAAGTTTGTTGGTGTTATAATCTGCTACAATTCGCCTTGGGGCAAGATATTGTGAAATAGTATTGGATATACAACTATCAGATATCGCAGGGTGTGGTGGTTCTAGATGGAATCGATATTTCAATATGGCAGTTCGAGAAGATGACCTTCAAAAAAGTATAAAGTTAGTAACAAATTATGGATTCAAGTTTCAGGAAGATACATTTTATTAAGGCAACAACAGAGCATCAAAAGTATGAGGAAGGTCATGTGGGAAGTGTCAGATGGTGTTTAAAACTTCTAGAAGGCCAAGTACGAGGAGCAAGGTCGAGTGGTTAATTAAAAAGATGAGTTCCGCCAAAGTGGGAGAGTGGCGAGTGTTGCATGTGGGCTTGGTAGTAGGAAGACTACGCACCTTAAGGAGAGTTTGGATCGAATTGGGGATTTTAATGATTGGTGATCGAAGTCTGCGGGTATGATTTGAGGTATGGGCTATTATGCGGCAGAAGATTGTTATGGCGGAAAGGAGCTGCTTGAAATGGAGGAGGGTGTAGCATAACCTTGAATTGGAAGGATGTTGTCGCACATTTAATTGATGTCCGCGAGGGGCGAATGGACTTGTGCAACTAGAAGGTGAGCTCGGACTCAAGATGGGC
>MU726892.1:112577-128386 GCA_026770625.1 Nicotiana glauca | reverse complement strand
GGGGGGGGGGGATTAAGAAGATTCAGTATTGGAGTCTTTGTGAAAGCACATGGAAGCCATAGATTATGGTTTTTGTGGAAAGAATGTGAGGTGGTTGGGTATTTCACCACGACAAAGGCATCTTCACGTGCCATAGAAAATCTTGAAATTGAGTCTAGACCAAGAAAACTATCATGGTTTTTCTGTTAGCAAACATCAAACCTTAAAGAAATCTGTCTGTATTAAGATATATTCTTTTTATTTGTTAAAAAAGGATGGGGATGCTAATACATAATAAGACACAAGCAGGCTGGAACGTAAAACCACCTTTTTGACCCGAGAGGAAGTTGTCTCATATTCAAAATTTGAAGTTTATTAGTTTTTATAATTTATAATGGTCTTAAATTAATACTATAATAATAATTTAATTCAAAAACAAATATAAATAAATATTTACTAGATTTTCTAGCAAATATACAAAATTGGGCAAAAACTATTATGTTCATTTGAATCGTTAATTATATCCTCTTGATCCGCCCCTGAATGGATGGTCCATTACGAAAGTTATTATTTGATCTCTTACTTTCTAGAATATGTGTATACTCCATAAAGATTAAGTCAATTCAAAGTCTTTGGAGATTTTGCGTGAGATAAGGAGATATGTCATGCTAATTGATAATGATACAAATTATTAAAGGATATTAGTTAATTAAAGGACCCTTGTGGAAAAGACGTCAGATAATTAATAAGCGGATTTTAATTGCACCAAGGGGGCCAAAGGTTGTGGACAAGAACATGGATTAAACACCTAAAAGTGTTAATGAATTTAATAGAATAAGATATTGTAGATTGAGATGTTCTTGCTAGATAGAGACCGTTATACAAAATTCAAAAAGAAAATTTACAAGAATTTCATAAATATGTAAAAATAATTTAAGAACATTACCTACTGAAAATATCTCATGACCCTTGTCCGCAAACCTATTTGAAATCTTGAATTTAATGTGGTGCAATGAAGCAGCTAGACCAAATCTCTACCCTACATGAGAGTTTGATCATGTTTCATGTACAAAAATATCGTATACGTTGTTTCGATCAAATTTAATTCCAACTTACCAAACAGTATCACATGAGAGGTATGATAAACTCCCACAAACTTGCCTCATTTAAATGATTCTGGGACTTAATTTTTTTTTTAATAAGCTCTTTATAGTAATAACAACAGAACAATCCCCAATGGATATAATGAGATGGATGAGATTCTTTTCGCCCTTAATCAGATGTTTCGAGTTTGAGATCTGCAAATAAAAAAAATTTTGATCGCTAGGGAATGCTTCCTCTTTGCATGGGTCCTATACAACGAATCCAAATTAATCAGGCCCGATGCATGCCAAACACGGGATGGTGAAACAAAAAGAAATTAAAATGATGGCGGAGAGCAAGTTGCATTGTTAGGAACCCATAATATGGGGCAGCATAATGCACTAAGCTCCCGCTATGCACGGGATCCAAGAAAAGGCTGGACTACAACGGTCTATTGTATGCAGTCTTATCCTGCATTTGTACAAGAGATGTTTCCACAACTCGAACCCCTAACTTCCTGGTCATACATGACAACAACTAATTATCAGTTACGCCAAGGTTCCTTCTAACCAAGAACAGTTTAATGTATGTCCTTATAGGAAAAGAATGATGAGAAACTTTTCCTTCTTGGTTGTTAGTTGTCACTATTTTTCATCTCATTTTAGAGACTTATGATGGAAGCAGAAAACAAGAGAGTCCCCATTCTTAGCAACTTGGTACTAGGACTAATCACTTTCTGAAGACAAAAGTTTTTGCAAGTTGCAGAATAATAGGACACCAACTTTGTAGGAACAAAGGCAAGTTGGGTTCATGCATTAATCATATATATATAATCTGTTTCCACCGTCATACACCACTATTAACTGGCAACATACCCTACCTGGCTCTTATATCTTAAGCCACAGAAACACTACCCAACCAAATTAAACAACAAATGAAAGATGTGGTAGCCTTTCTCAGATTTTGTCTGCTTACATAAAAAATAAAAATTAAAAAGGAGTTTAAGACGAGATGTGTAACATGTACTCCCTCCGTTCCAATTTATGTGAACCTGTTTGATTGGGTAGGGAGTTTAAGAAAAAAATGAAGATTTTTGGAATTTGTGGTCCTAAACAAGTTCAAATGGAGCCCAGAGTATTTGTGTGGTTATAAAAGTCTCTCATTAAGGATAAAGTTGTAAGTTTAAGCTAAATTGTTACCAAATTTAGAAAGGGTTCATTCTTTTTGGAACGAACCTAAAAGGAAATAGGTTCACGTAAACTGGAACAGAGGGAGTATAATATTTGAGTTCTCGTAAAAGTCGGAAAGCAGAATTGATACTCAAACTGATAGATAATTGTCTACACTAATCATAAGAAAGTGATACGTTTTCCGAATAATCAATGGTTTTAATTTATTTCTACACCGTTTAAAGTATATGATTATCTATCCAAATAACAAATATTTAATTACTTAATTATATTATATCTCAATACGTCTCGTCATGTATTAGCTTGATTCTCTTTTCATTGGTTAAACATGATAAATTTGTTTTGCTTTGTTTGCTAGCGTTTGAGATTTTGTCAAGTTTGAACAAGATCAACAATGGAGATACCTATATTTGGAGAAGAGAGAGACGAAGTGAACAAGTTCTGTATATTAATAAGCAGAAAAATGTTCTGTATATTGACAATTGTACATCCACTAACTAATTATATGAAAGTTAATAGTGTTAACCAACTTCTAATGACAACTAACTTAATTAACCAACTATATTGCTATTTACAATTATACCCTTGACTAAGTAACACCTTCTTCTACACTCCCCCTCAAGTTGGTAGGTGCAAAGATGTTCAGCACTCCCACCTTGCCTGTCAAGTATTCATGTTGTACTCTGCTCAATCCTTTTGTTAAAATGTCTGCTATTTGATCCTTTGATCCAACATGTTGTGCTTTCACTAGGCCCAATTGCATCTTGTCCCTAATAAAGTGACAGTCTATTTCAATATGTTTGGTTCTCTCGTGATATACTGGATGTGCAGCAATTTGCAAAACTGCTTTATTATCACAAAACAGACCAATTGGTAGTACCACATCTGCTTCCAACTCCTTCAATAGAGCAGTCAACCAAACAACTTTTGAAACTGCAGTTGCCATGCTTCTGTACTCTGCTTCTGCTGAGCTTTTAGAAACTGTGCTTTGTTTCTTGGACTTCCATGATACTAATGAATCCCCACACTTGATTGGGAATCCTGAAACTGATCTTCTTGTATTTGGACAAGAGGTCCAGTCTGCATCATAGTATACAATGAGTTTATTGGATCTTTTACTGCTGAACAAAACTCCTAAGCCAGGTTCTCTTTTGATGTATCTTTCTACTCGCATGGTTGCTTCCCAATGTGATTACTTTGGTTGTTGTAAAAACTGACTCAATGTTTGTACAACATAAGCAATGTTTGGCCTTGTCAAAGTGAGGTATAAAAATTTTCCTATCAGCCATTGATACTGATTTCTGTCTGCAAGAAGAGGATCATCCTTCTTTTCTATCAGTTTATCATACTCATGTACTGTATTTCACATTGACTTCCAATGGTGTCCAAGATGGTTTTGCATCTCCCAGGCCCATATCAGATATAATCTCTAGTGCATATTTCCTTTGATTCACTAGAATCCCTTCGCTTGATCAGCTGAATTCCATTCCTAGGAAAAATTTCAACTCTCGCAAGTCTTTAATTTCGAAAGCTTTGTGCAATGAATCCCTTGTGTCTTGTATCATCTTCAGGTCATTCCCAGTAACTAACATGTCGTCTACATAGACAAGTATCACCACTATACTGCTTCCCTCTTTTCTGATAAAGAGAGAGTGATCAAAACTACTCTGATTGAAGCTTGATTGCAGTAGTGTCTCTGTGAGTTTCAAGTTCCATTGCCTGCTCGCTTGTCTTAATCCATACAGGGATTTGAGAAGTATGCATACTAGCTTGGACTCCCCCTGACTTAAGAATCCCTCAGGAAATTCCATATACACCTCATCATGTAAATCACCCTGCAAGAAGGCATTATACACTTCTAGTTGATGAATATGCCAAGCTTGCATAGCAACCAAAGAAAGAACTGTTCGAATAGTAACAATCTTCACCACAGGAGAAAACGTCTCATGATAATCAAGACCTTCAGTTTGACTGTATCCTTTGGCCACTAACCTGGCCTTAAACCTTTCAACCTTCACATCAGCCTTCAGTTTCACCTTGTACACCCATCTGCACCCAATTGGTGATTTCCTAGGTGGTAAAAGAACTAACTCCCAAGACCTATTGTCTTGCAGAGCTTGAATTTTAGCATGCATAGCATCAACCTAACGACTATCCTTAGAGGCTTCAGGAAAAGATTTAGGTTCTGATGTAGCTGAGAGATCACCCAAATAGGCTTTATAGGGGCTAGATAACTGAGTATAAGACACATAATGGGACATGGAATATGGTTGTATAGCAAAAGTAGTAGTCACATAATCCGTTAACCATAAGGGATGTTATGGTGACTCATTGAGATCTTCTAAGAGAAGTATCCTCTTTAACTAGTAGAGGTGCTAAGGTCTCCTCAAATTTTTCAACAAAAGTGGAGGATAAATCATCCAGCAAATGAGAGTCAGAAGGTAGGATAACTGGTGATGACACTGAAACTATAGAAGGAGACTCCGTTGGGACAGGTGTATCAGCTGCAAAAGGAGAAGCATCCTGGGAGCTAGAAATAGGTGGAGCTGTGTCTGCAGAATCAAAAAAATCAGGGGGTATAGGAACAGATTGATCCCTGGTCGAATTGTCCTGGAAGGGAAAGATTGTTTCTCTGAATGTGACATCTCTATTAATGAATAGTTGGTGTTTTTGCTGGTCATATAGGACTATTCTTTGGTAACATTAGAATATCCCATGAAGACAGCCTTCACAGCCCTTGCACCAAACTTATCACCTCTTGGTAGAACACTAGCATAACCAAGACAACCTAAGGTTCTAAAGTGATGTACCATAGGTTTCTTACCATAAAATAGCTCATAAGGTGATTTACCGTGCAAAATGACAGAAGGTAATCTATTAATGATGTAAACAGGAGCCAGGATACAATGCCCCCAAAATTTCAAAGGAATATGGCCTTGAAATCGTATGGCTCTTGCAACTTCAAGGATGTGTCTATGCTTTCTCTCAGCCACACCATTCTGCTAAGGAGAGTAGACACAAGTCCTCTGATGACAATGCCCAATTCCCTCAAGAGTGCAATAAATTTAGCATTCACAAACTCACTACCATTATCTGACCTCACAGATTGTACAGATGTGTTGAATTGGGTATGCACCATTTTAAAGAAATTTCTCAAGACTAGTAACACATCACTCTTAAACTTCAATAAGAAAATCCAAGTCACATGAAAGAAATCATCAAGCACAGTTAAGAAAAGCTTATTACCATCAAAGGTAGGAATGTGATAAGGACCCCGTACATCCAAATATAATAGTTGAAATACTGCAGTAGTTTTTCTAGTACTTGAAGAAGGAAAAGGTAATCTAGTATGTTTAGCTAAGGGGCATATCCCACACTTATTGACTTTATTCTTACAATTTTGAGTATCTGCTCCAAGCAATTCCCTCATAGCTCCTCTAGAAGCATGAGCCAATCTCATGTGCCACAATGAAACATCAATATTATTTTCCTTCACAGTAATAATTAGTCCTCTGATTAATTAATTAGCATCATAAACAAAGAAATATACACCTCCATTCTCTCTACCAATCCCATTCACCCTCCCACTTGAGAGGTCCTAGAACAAACAAAAGTCAGGGAAAAAGGTAACAGAGTAATGAAGTTCTCTAGTTACTTTTGATACTAACATCAAGTTATACTAAAAATCAGGAAGAAATAATAAATACTTCATTACTGCGTCTTTCGAAAGTAAACAGTCCCCAATATGAGACACTGAAGTGTCACGACCCCAGTTCAACCTCCATAAATATGTCGTGATGGCACCTAGTCCCTATGACTAGGTAAGCCTAACAATGCGGAAGATAAACTAAAATTTGCGGAAGAAAATAAATAAAACTGAACTGGTAAAATAAACAGGGTTTAGGGTGCCATTCGACACATACCACAACAATTCTCAAAGCTAACAAAACTTCCCAAAACCCGAAAACTCACAAATCACAAGCGAAGGGATACATAAGAGGCTCTGACTCAAGAATATCTATACAAAGGAGAAAATACTAGAAGAACTATACTTGTTACAGAAAAGCTGAAAAGGAACTCCTAGGTCTGCGAACGTAGCAGATATACCTTGAAGTCTCTACCAATACGCCTCCTTCCAAGGCTGACAGAACTGAACGGGAGTACCTGTATCTGCACAACAAAAATGTGCAGAAGAGTAGTATGAGCACACCACGGCGGTGCCCAGTAAGTACCAAGACTAACCTCGGTGGGGTAGTGACGAGGAACAGTCAAGGCACTTACCGGTCGATAAACAGTATAATCATAGGAATAATGGTAATGACATATGAATATGTAAAGAATGCGTGAACGACCAAAAGTTCTACGATTCACAATAAGGGGTAAATATTACAATTAACAACAAGAATATAATAAACGATGATACAAAACGATGGCAAAATCACAACCCAAATCCTAAGGTCACGACACAGCAAAGAAAAGAAACAAGTCAATAATTCATATCATACAATGATGTTCACAGAAGGTCTTATCCCACTCTTTCCACAATTTCACCAAGTCTCGGACTAACCTTAACTCGGGAAGACCCAACATCTGAAATCTAACAATTGGCATTCTGTGCCCCATCAATCTCATGGTCATACCGACAACTAGCTGACTAACTAGGGCCAATCTCCCAAATATAATGGATAAGCGAGGCGTACCTCCACCCTTAGAAAAGTCAGGAGGAATTCACCTCTAATAGGAGTGCTCAGCTACGTGTATGCTTGTGCAAATGTTTCTAACAAAATTCTACCAACCAACAAACATGAAAAGGAGGACGGACCGCATGTACGATGTTCCCTTACAACTCCCAAGCGGTAACGTTCATACAGCTAAAAAATCCACAATCACAATAGAAACAAATAGGAATGCCTCAACAGGCCATCACAACTATATACAATCAATCCCTGACATAGCCCACCTTATTTCGCCATGTGTGCAATAAATAATATAATAGGCACCGCCTTATTTCGCCACACGTGCATAACAATGTCCCACCTTATTTTGCCACATACGCAACACACATATAAGCATATAACATATCTCGCCTTATTACGCCACATGTGCAAAACATCAATAACAACAATAGCACGGCAAAGACCTCGTGCAACCTTTCAATAACAATCGCACGACAGAAACCTCGTGCATCATAATATCAACAACCGCACGGCAAAAACCTCGTACATCACAATAGCAACAATTTAATAGGGTGGAAATCTGACAAGAATGATAAATGCAGCAGTATAATAAGGCAAATCAATGAAACAATAATAACTACCAGGATAAAATAGAAACACAGGGTAAACACCACTCAATCTCAAATACCAATGAGGGTCTACCAGGATACTGTCCTGTAGCCCTCTCCTCAACTGTCCAATGGATCTCCCGGGATACCGTCCCATAGTCCAGCTCTCGTACTAGTATCAAAGGATCTCCTGGGATACCATCCCGTAGTCCAATCATTTATGTGCAGGGGATCTCCCGGGATACCGTCCCGTAGTCCCAAAATAAAAGTACAGGGGGATCTCCCGGGATACCGTTCCGTAGTCCCAAAATAAAGGTACAGGGGGATCTCCTGGGATACCATTCCGTAGTCCCAAAATAAAAGTGCAATCGCAGCCAGAAACAAACCAAGGGATAAATATGAAAAACGGAGTAGCAGATAGAACTAGCCTAGCATGCTTCATGTAGTACGATTAAACAACTTAGCAATTAGGCAATTATATAAGGTAGACATGCTTTCCTAGTCTAACACAAGTAATAGGCTTCAAGTAATATAAAGCAAATAAGAAAGAAGGTTAAATGTTAACAACTTAAGTAAAACAGGATTTTCATCAATCGGCTCATGTACAACTTCATATTCAGTGATTACAAGGATCTAAGAGCCTAAAGGATCAATTTACCACAAATATATTAGAACACGCACTCGTCACCTCGCTTGCAAGGAATACAATCAACATGGAAGACTCAAATCCTAAGGGGAAGTCCCCCATGCAAGGTTAGGCAAGATACTTACCTCGAACCGGCTAACATCAACTAGCAAAACACGTTCTTGCCCCGAGTTCTCGACTCCAAATGGCCCAAATCTAGTCAATTAAATCACACATTGTAAATAATATTGCAAACAACTAATTCCAGTATAAAATTTAGAGCTAGGGCACGAAAATAGGTAAAATGACCAAAATGCCCCTCCATCCAACGTCTTAAAATCAAATAATTTTCATATTTTTAGAACCCTCGTACTCTCACAAGTCCAACCGTATAAAAATCTCCCAAATCGGAGGTCAAATGGCCATTCAAATTACAATAACTAAGTCTAAGAAGTTTCATCCAATTTTCCACAATTTTGACCTCAAATTCGAATTTTTAATGGTGGATTCAACTAGATATTGATAGAAAAAAACTAAATGAGGTTAAAGAAACAATTACCCACTAATCTTCTCTTCAAAATCCACCCAAAATTGCCTTCTCCCGATCTCCCAATTGATTTTCCAACTTTTGAAACCAACCCTCGGATTATTCTATTTCATACCAGTGATTTCCGCTTTTGCGGTCCATGGACCGCTTCTGCGGTCCCGCTTTTACAGCAAATCAACCGCTTCTGCGGTTTCTCTCAATTAGCCGATCAACCGCTTCTGCGGTCCACCAATCGCAGAAGCGAGTTCGCTTCTGCGAAACTTACACCGCTTCTGCAATTCCCAAGCGAACGCCCACTTTTCGCTCCTGCGGTTACCAAGCCGCTTCTGCGGCTCCGCTTCTTGTGTTCCCAAGCCACAGAAGCGGAAATACCAGAAGGCCTGCTACAATTTTTTTCTAACTTCAAAAGTTACCCATTGAGCATTCGAAATACACCCGAGGCCCCCGGGACCTCAACCAATCACACACACAAGTCATATAACCTAACATGGACTCGCTCGAAGTGCCAAATCACATAACACAACATCGAAACAACAAATCAAAACCAAAAATCAAGCTTATGAACTTCCAAGTCTTCAAACAACGAATCTCATGCCGAAACCTATCGATTCAACTCGGAATGATGCCAAATTTTGCAGACAAGTCCAAAATGAAATAACGGAGCCGTTCCAACTCTCGGAATCGCATTCCGACCCCGATATCCCAAAAGCCAACTGTGGGTCAAATTTCTTCATTTTCCAACTTCAAACTTTCGCCGAAATGCCTCAACTTACTCTACGGACCTCCAAATCTGAATTCGGGCGCGCACCTAAGTCCAAAATCACCATACGAAGCTGTTGAGATCATCCACTACACATTCTGGGGTCGTTTACCCAAAAGTCCAATTCCGGTCAACTTTTCACCGTTCTAACTTCCAAAATAAGGTTTCTTCTCTACATTTGACTCTGAACCATCTGAAAGCCGAATTCCACCATGCACACAAGTCGATACTCATATTCCGAAGCTGTTCCAGACCTTATGCCACCAAACGGGGCTTGATTTCTCAAAACGACCGGTCGGGTCGTTACATCCTCCCCCTCTTAAAACCAACGTTCGTCCTCGAACGTGCTAAGATTCGCCTCGAAGTTCTCAAGTCACTGAGTGCGCACTTCCAACATACACCCGTGGGTGATCCCACGTCACCCTAATCCATTTAAGCCTGACAACACCATCTCAACTGAAATTTAACCTTCCTAGAAATACCAGTAGGCCTTCAAGCTAAAATTCTCACCTCCCATCCGTTTCCGAAAGACCCGATCCTGAATCCATGTCCGATGTCAGTCTCAACCAACTATTTCACTACAAGCCAACACATACAGGGTACAACCACACAACATGACACCTCATACATAGGCCCACAATCACATTTCTGGTAGCAATACTTGCTTGAGATCAAATCCATACTGGCCATAAGCCTCATATTCTATAGGAACTCTTTTCAAACCTCTACAACACTGGAGATGATATAAAACTCACGAAAACCGCATAACAGACACCCAAACAACCAAACCTCAGCCAACACCAACGGGTACATATCCCACAAGCTAAACTCAAGAAGCATAGAAGGGAAATGACTGAGTATAAGAAAGGAAACACATAGGGGAACTCACAAACAAATCAACTAGCACAATTTCTTCTAAAACACAAATCGACAAAAACATCTAACAAGAAAGAATGAAAGCATATAAAAGACTCACAATGATCTATACTGATATAACCTCTCACCGCACTACACAACCCGGTCTCAACATATCAATCACCTGAAATCACGAGGGTCCCGCCCTCAACACTAAATCTCCAGTAGAGCTCACATCAACCCATCTAGAGACTTTCACTAGATTAATTCCGTCTATAATTTACAACACAGACCAGCTCCCATACCAGTGGAGCATAGAAATCACAGCTCGTAACCAAGAATGCTCAGAAGTCACATCAAGCCTACCAAAAAAGACAACAGGAAAATATTACTAGCCTCGTAACTCTCGACAACGGCTAAAAAATCAGACGATAGACACGGCTATCACTCATAAAACCTCCCAACAGGGTAATCACATAGACGGAGTGCAAATCATGAAGCACTCCCATAAATGGAGCAACAAACAAGGAAATCCGCCCTGATAAGTAGAACTGTGATGGGCTACAGATAGTTCACCTCAATAATAAGCCAAATCCGTACCTGAATGTCATTCAACTGGCGTACCGGCCTCAAGCCTACCATATGAAACACATCAACGAGCCGGGCTTCCCCCTCTTGGGCGCCCTCTACCTGCCAGAATACCTCGATGGGACACACCGGTCCGAAGTTTGGGACAATCTCTCACCATGTGGCTAGTATCTCCACACTCAAAACACCCTCTTTGCTGAAGAGGCAGTGGGAACTGTGCGGTACGGGTACTCCGAGTCCTATGATCACCTGAGTTACCATGCTGAGTCTGAAATGCGAACTGAACTGGCTGGCCCCCAAAACCTCTACCATGACGCACCCTGCCTCCAAAATAAGGACCTGTACATCTCCTCGATCTACGAGGACTCCTCGCCTCCTCAAACTCTCCCTCCTGATCTCGTTTGCTCTCTCTCTCCTGACCCTGCTTGCCCCCCTCTCTCTAGCATGCATACCCTCTATCCTTCTTGCAATGTTCACCACCTGCTGATATGGAATATCCATCTGCATCTCACGGGCCTTGCTGGACCTGATGCTAGGAATAAGCCCCTCAATGAACCGGCGAACCTTCTCACGAACAGTAGAAACCAACGCTGAGGCATGTCTAGCGAAACTAGTGTAACGGACAGCATACTCCGAGACGATCATAGCACCTTGGTGCAAATGCTCAAACTCCGCGCGCCATGCATCCCTGAGGCTCTGAGGAACAAACTCTCCCAGGAACATATCTGAAAACTGAGTCCAAGTCAGTGAAGCTGCCTCGTCTGGACTGTCTAACTCATAGGTGCGCCACCAATCATAGGCGACTCCTCGAAGCTGAAAAGTAGTGAAGGAAACCCCGCTCGATCCAGAGATACCCATAGTACGGAGAATACGGTAACACTCATCAAGAAACCCCAAGGCATCGTCTGATGGTAATCCACTGAACACCGGAGGATCATACTTCTTGAACCTCTCTAGTCTCATCTGCTCCTGCTCGGAAGTCGCTGCCATGCCCTCGGGCTAAACTGGTGCCGCGGGCGGCGCAGGAATAATCTTTTGAACCTGCTCAACATGCGCTCGCTGCTCAGGAGCGCGGGCGGCGGGAGTCTGTGCTCCTCCCCCGGCCCGGGATGTGGCTGCATCAAGGGGAAGCAATCCTACCTGAACCAAAGTGGTGTACATACTCATGAACTGTGCCAAAGTCTCCTGAATGGCTGGGGTAGTAGTAGTAGTGGGCGTGTCAGGTGCCTGGTCTCCGGCTAGATCTGCTGGTGGTACCTCGACGGTAGCTCGCGCAGGCGCTCTCGCTGCATCTCGTGCGCGTCCTCGAACTCTACTCCGGCCCCGACCTCCGACGGCTGCAGCAAGGGGCGCAGGTGCCTAATTACCTCGAGTAGTACGTGTCCTCACCATCTGTGAGAGAGTAGAAGACAGAGGTTTAGGATTGTGGATGTCAAAAATCTCGCACGACAGGGAAATCAAGTGAAGTTGAATTTTCCTAACGGTTACATAGTCTCTCGTAGATAAGTACAAACGTCTATGTACCGATCCACAAGACTCTAATAAACCGGCTTGTGATCTATGACTCCTATGAACCTAGAGCTCTGATACCAACTTGTCACGACCCCAGTTCACCCTCCATGAACTTGCCATGATGGCACATAGTCCCTATGACTAGATAAGCCTAACAATGCGGGAGATAAACCAAAATTTGCGGAAGAAAATAAATAAAACTGAACTGGTAAAATAAACAGGGTTTAAGGAGTCGTTCGATACTGTCACACCTCCTTTTTACACAACACCCCGTGAAGGGCATAGTAAAGGGAAGGAGTTTTTCCAATTTAAGGACAGTCGGAACGGGATTTATTTATTTAAATTCAGAGTCGCCACTTGGGAAATTAATGGTGTCCCAAGTCACCGGTTGAATCCCGAACCGAGGAAAGTTTTGACTCTGTTAACAGTCCGCGAACCAGAAATCCGGATAAGGAATTCTGTTAACCCGGGAGAAGGTGTTAGGCATTCCCGGATTCCGTGGTTCTAGCACGGTCGCTCAACTGTTATATTTGTTTTTATCTTATTTCTATATATATTCCATTTTATGTGCTTTTATTAATAATCCGCTTTAATTATTGAATTTTATAAGAATTGCAACGTCGTGAAAATGTATTTCGGACCACACCGCACCAGTATGCCTGTGGCCTTTAACACATTCCGACTTCGTTGATATTTAGATTTGGGTCACATAAATGTGCACTCATACTTAAGAAAGTATATTATTATAAATCGTGCCTAAAGCATCTACGTCTATGTTAACTTTGGGAAAGACCGTAAAATTTGCTAAACGGTCCTTCCAAGTCTAAAATTTTATATAGCAATTTATTTGAGGGCCCCGCAATTGTATATTTAAAGCGGCAAGGCTCATCCCATCATTTTTTATTAAAATCCAATCCTAAAGTAACTATGGTTTTTCTATTTGTTTTATCTCTAAAAGTAACGAAAAGTCCTAATTAATTATTGCATTATTGGATTAAAGGAAACCACATGAGATTTGTGCTTACTGACACCAAGAAGGGACAATCAGCAAATCTCATTCCAGGCCCAACATACATGGTCTTAACAATGGACCTGGGCTGTTTGTTAAACGAGTTTAAATTTACACCTCTTAAGAAAGAGCTGATTAGGCCCAAATGATTAAACCCAAAGAGATTCAAATTACACACATATTCACTGAAAAGTGCGTTTTGTTATCAGAAATATATTTAACAATTCAATACCAAAAATTCATTATTTAACTTTTTCAAGTAATGAAGCTATTAATCGTTCTACCTTACTTAAAAGCCTATTTAATTTTATTATCTACTACTTAACGAATCCCGGGACATTATTAAAGATGTGAAATTTGATTAACATACAAAACAGGTTCATCAATGTATAAAACTATCCTAACAATATGCCGTCTATATGAAGTCTATTATTTGGTACTAACACGTGAATAATATACTGAATTAACAATCATTCTACAGCACATGTAGTTTCAATCTATTTCTGGATTTCATGTTTACTAACTATGCTTAATGCCTTATCTACTACAATTAACTATACCAAATTGAAAACATAATTCCTGCAATCCAGCCAAACAATACTGCCTACACAGATTGCTGAAGAATCAATACGCAACTTCTAAATGTTTAAACACATATTCAGTAGTCCAAAAATCCAAATAGTACAGATCAATTTCAGTCCATAGTTTAGGTTTATACAAATCAGAATTAAGTTGTACAAACGATTGAATTACATTATATGAATCTCTAAACTTATATTTAAACTAATACTTCAGTACAAGCAAAACTAATATAACTTCCAGAAGCAAATGAACGAGAACTTTATATCATCTTTCAACTTTGAAGTTACATCAAACCATAGGTTCGAGATGTGTACCTGGAAAATTGGAAGAGATCGATGAGAAATCTATAGTCAAACAATAGAAAGGATCAGCAACAATAATCCAGCAATGAATCACAGCAAACAGCCTCGGACTACCCAGATTTAATCAAAATGACCATGATTTAACCAAAGCCAATGAAATAACCCTCAGCTAACACAGTTTGATCCAGCAAGTAAAACACCACAACTACTCAATTTGATCAACAAATCAATAGAAAAACCACAGCAACCACAAACTAATCAGAGAATCAACAGAATTTCTAGGTTTTGAGAGTATTAGAATCGAAATTGGAATTTCTAGAGTTTCAGAATTTTTTAAGGTTTTCCAAACTTGTAAAGTGCTTTCAGAATTTTAGGGTTCAAAAGATTTTTTTTTTATGAGACCCCAATGGGTCTATTTATAGGTTTCAAAATGGAGGGAAAACCAATCTTTGTTAATTTCAGAATGGTCCCTTTTTATTTTAATTTCACCCTTATTGTTTTATTAGTTAATCAGTTGACCATGCCTACTTATTAATAATTACACTAATTCCCCACTCTAGAACCTTCCATCGTAGTGCAATTCCCAGTTTACCCTCACTTCCCTAGAAAATCTCCCTTTTAACCTTTCCTTATGCCCAAATTACCCTTAATTCCTTAGGTTTATTATAATTAAGCTATTTTATGTTCCCAAGTCTGCCCTCACTCCCTTAGGATTATTACAATTAAACCAACTAGTATTCCCCAAACTAACCCTGATACCAAACCCTTTTTACCCTACGACCCCACTGCCTTTAACCCCAATACTAATTTTCAGAATTATTTGCTACATAAACTAATGAACAACTAGCTATTAACCAATCAGGTTTAACAGAACAGAATTACTCTATTAATACTAATAAAAATTAGAATCATAAAAATAAACCCTAATTTCTAACATGAATTCCAATAACCCTAATATTTTACATGTCGCAGGAATCAATTACAAAATAATATTGAAAAGTTATCAAAAACTATTATTAATCCCTATTTTATAGTTTCAGATCTACATTTATTTTTTAAACGAACAACACAACAACCAGGAACCCTAATCAATATCAAAAATCAAAATAGAAAAGTATTGAAATTTTATTTAATATCAATTTTAGATGATTCCAAGAAAAATCAAGAACTAGAGACGAAAAGCAAACATGCATAAAAAAATAGAAATAGAAAAATCAGAAATAAAGAAAGATGAACATTCAAGCACAAAAATAAAAGAAAAATTGAAACAAAATCTAAGAAAAATGTAAACTTAGCTTTTTCGAGCTTTTCTTAGTCAAACTCATAACTCTCAGGTTTCGTGAAGCATAGGAACGTTTTAATATTGATTTCTTGATTTTTGGGGTCACTGGAGAGTTTGCAGACTTTATTTGAACCTCTTCCAGTGACCTTTGAGGCCTAGGACTTTCAAGAACGGATGGAGGATGGCCGGAGGAAGGTCTGGTGTGATTTTT
>MU726892.1:52373-91639 GCA_026770625.1 Nicotiana glauca | reverse complement strand
GTAAACAATCCACAATCACAATAGAAACAAATAGGAATGCCTCAACAGGCCGTCACAACTCTATACAATCAATCTCTGACATAGCCCACCTTATTTCGCCACGTGTGCAATAAATAATATAATAGGTACCGCCTTATTTCGCCACACGTGAATAATAATGTCCCACCTTATTCCGCCACATGCGCAACCCACATACAAGCATATAACATATCCCGCCTTATTACACCGCATGTGCAAAACATCAATAACAACAATAGCACGAAAAAGACCTCGTGCAACTTTTCAACAACAACCGCACGGCAGAAACATCATGCATCACAATATTAACAACCGTACGACAGAAACCTCGTGCATCACCATAGAAACAATTTAACAGGGTAGAAATCTGACAACAATGATAAATGCAGCAGTGTAATAAGGCAAATCAATGAAACAATAATAACTACCAGGATAAAACAGAAACACAGGGTAAACACCACTCAATCTCAAATACCAATGAGGGTCTCCTAGGATACCGTCCTGTAGCCCTCTCCTCAACTGTCCAATGGATATCCCGGGATACCGTCCCGTAGTCCAGCTCTCGTACCAGTATCAAAGGATCTCCCGGAATACCGTCCCGTAGTCCAATCATTTATGTGCAGGGGATCTCCCGAGATACCGTCCTGTAGTCCCAAAATAAAAGTGCAGGGGGATCTTCCGGGATACCGTCCCGTAGTCCCAAAATAAAGGTGTAGGGGGATCTCCCGGGATAACATCCCGTAGTCCCAAAATAAAAGTGCAATTGCAGCCAGAAACAAACCAAGGGATAAATATGAAAAACGGAGTAGCAGATAGAACTAGCCTAGCATGCTTCACGTAGTACGATTAAACAACTTAGCAATTAGGCAATTATATCAGGTAGACATGCTTTCCTAGTCTAACACAAGTAATAGACTTCAAGTAATATAAAGCAAATAAGAAAGAAAGTTAAATGTTAACAACTTAAGTAAAACAGGATTTTCATCAATCGGCTCAAGTACAACTTCATATTCGGTGATTACAAGGATCTAAAAGCCTAAAGGATTAATTTACCACAAATAAATCCGAACACGCACTAGTCACCTCGCGTGCAAGGAATACAATCAACATAGAAGACTCAAATCCTAAGGGGAAGTCCCCTACGCAAGGTTAGGCAAGATACTTACCTCAAACTGGCTAACATCAACTAGCAAAACACGTTCTTGCCACGAGTTCTCGACTCCAAATGGCCTAAATCTAGTCAATTAAATCGTACATTGTAAATAATATTACAAACAACTGATTCCACTATAAAATTTAGAGCTAGGGCGCGAAAATAGGTAAAATAACCAAAATGCCCCTCCAGCCAACGTCTCGGAATCGAATAATTTTTACATTTTCAAAACCCTCGTACTCGCGCGAGTACAACCATATAAAAATCTCCCAAATCAGAGGTCAAATGCCCATTCAAATCACAATAACTAAGTCTACGAAGTTTAATCCTATTTTCCACAATTGTGACCTTGAATTCGAATTTTTAATGGTGGATTTAACTAGATATTGATAGAAAATAACTAAATCGGGTTAAAGAAAAATTACCCATTAATCTTCTCTTCAAAATCCACCCAAAATCGCCTTCTCCCGAGCTCCCAATTGATTTTCCTACTTTTTGAAACAAAGCCTCGGATTATTCTATTTCATTCCAGTGATTTCCGCTTTTGCGGTCCAGGGACCGCTTCTGCGGTTTCTCTCAATTAGCCGATCAACCGTTTCTACGGTCCACCAATCGAAGAAGCGAGTTCACTTCTGCGGAAATTACACCGCTTCTGCGGTCCCATCAGAAATTGCGTTAGTTTTTGTCTATGTAAATGTTCATTGAAATCCTTAGATCTCCTACAATCACAACTTGGAGGAGTCATGCTTTCGTACTCATCCCATAACTCTTTGAGTTTGGTAAAGTATACAGAAACACAATTTGTTCCTTGATAAAGTGTTGCAATCTCTTTGTGGAGCTGATAAACCCTAGATGCGTTGACCTTATCGAAACGCTCTCTCAGATCTTCCGAGACACGATATGGATCTTTTGCATACACTATGCTTGTTAACAACTGGTTCGAAACAGAACTCATTATCCATCCAAGTACAATTGCATTGCACATGTCCCACTGATGACCTAGATCCTTCTTAAAATCTTTTCTTTTCAGAATTCTGTCGATCAACCCTAGTATGTTATTTCCTAACATCTGGATTCGCATCGCACGGCTCCAAACAGAGTAATTCTCAGTTCCGGTCAACTGAACTGAGACTATCGACGCTCCGATAGTGTCTGAAGGATGAAGATACAAAATGTGATTGTGATCGAGATTTGGTTTCGCTATTGTTGAGATCGAAGAATTTTCAAGATCGGATTCTACCATCGAACAATTGACAGTAAAGTCAAAGATAATTAGCTCACAATTGTGGCTGAAAGTTCTGATACCGTGACAAGTTTAAACAAGATCAACAATGAAGATACCTAGATTTGGAGAAGAGAGAGACGGAGAGAACAAGCTCTGTATATTGATAAGCAGAAAATTGTTCTGTATATTGACAACTGTACATCCACTAACTTATTATATGAAAGTTAATAGTGTTAACCAACTTTTAATAACAACTAACTTAATTAACCAACTATATTATTATTTATAGTTATACCCTTGACTAAGTAACACCTTCTTCTATAGATTTGAGCCTACGATCTCAATTATCTGCTCTAGTATCATATTGAAATTTTTGAGTTGCCTCTTATGATTAGAGAGAACACAAGCATAGTTATTTAATTATATTACGTATCAACAAAACGTTGCTGAAGAAATGAAAGAGACTTGGGCATCCTAAACCTCAAACTCAATAAGTTACATCAAAGCTAGCCCTATATTATATATGTTACAACTTACGATGATGCAAGATATTGGCAGGCTTTTGAATTTACAAATGCATTTTCATATTTCCTTTTTTCTTTTCTTTTTTTTTTCTTTTTCCTTTTCTTTGTTTTTCCACTTTTAGTCTGGGGAGTGGGTGTGGGTGTCTATAGGCGGATGTAATTTAGTATTGATCGGGTTCATCTTAACCAAATATTTTTTCGACGTAAAGTTAGTGGTGGAGTTAGAATTTTCATTAAGGGGCATTAATATAGAAAAGTAAATATATAAAAAAAATTAGGGGAGTTAACATATAGTATACATGTTACAATTATTTTTTTGGCCTATATATACAGTATATTTTTTTTATCTCTTGCTATAAGGTGGCTCCGCCACTGCTTGGAGTACTATACATATTTATGTGTAAATATATATTGGCTAAAATTGCAATAAACAATAGATACAAACTTTAACTTTCATAATATAATGAGTTTAATGTAATAAACCTTAAATGTTGAACTCATAAACTTTAAATTTTGGATTTGCTAGAGTATATGGTTTGAAAGAAGATGAGCAAAGAAGAGATGTTATCAATGATTTTTGCGTGAAGAATTATGTGACGCAGAGAAGAAGTTTGGTGCACATCGCTAGCATCGAGCCCTTTTTTTTGTCGTCAATGGATATTATCTTATCTATATATGCATTCACGTAAATAAAAGAGGTCTAAACCAATACCTAAAACAGAAATAGATCATGCTCCCTAGATTAAATTGTGACATTTTCACATTCTGTGGACCAAATTGAGGACAGTGCAAAAATTCGTGGGCTTAAATAGGGAATAAAGTATCTGATGTCTGTAGCCTATATTGTTTGTGTAACGATTCGAACGATCGATTCGCGAGTTACAGCATCGTCTTCCCCATTTTTGCTTCCTTTTGTATTCCTCAGCTATATTTGATCGTATCACGTTGGTTGGTTCAGATTCGGAGTGGTTTTGGAGTGAATTGAGACACTTAGTCTCTTTTGTGAAGGTTTAAGTTGAAAAAGTTGACCGGATATTGTCTTATGCGTAAACGACCTCAGAATTTAATTCTGATTGTTCCGTTAGCTCCGTTAGGTGATTTTGGACTTAGGAGTGCGCCTGTAATGTGATTTTGAGGTCTGTGGTAGAATTAGGCATGAATTGTCGAATGTTGGAAATTTGACGATTTTGGCCGACAGTGAAAAAATTTAATATCGGGATTGCAATGGAATTTCGAAAGTTGGAGTAGGTTCGTAGTGTTATTTGTGACGTGTATGCAAAATTTAGGGTCATTCGAATGTGATTTGATAGGTTTTGGCGTCATTTGTGAAATTTGAAAAAATTTAGATGTTCTTAGGCTTGAATCCGAGGGTATTTTGGTAATTTGATATTGTTTTGAGTGACTCGAAGATTCGACTAAGTTTGAATAATGCAATGGGATGTGTTGGTATGTTTGGTTGAGGTACGGAGGGCTTCATGTGAGTTTCGGATAGTTAACAAATCAATTCTTAGCTTTAAAAGTTGGCAGGTTCTAGTATCAGCTGTGTCTGGTGTAGGAAGTGCGGACCGTGGAGGCAGTATGCGGCCACGGTGGAAATTTTGCTGGGCCGCGGAAGAAGGAATGTGGCCACGATGTATTTTATGCTGACCGTGAAAAGTAAGGCTTAGGGTTCGCGGCAAGATTTACACGCACTGCGGTGAGAAGTGAGCGGCCACGATCGATTTATGCAGACCGCAAAGTGAAGGTTCAGAGGGCACTATATAAGCGAGGTTTAGGATTTTATTTTACATCTTATAGGAAGCTCGATTTGAGGCGAATTTGTGGGAGTTTTTCGAGAAAATTATCTGGGTAAGTAATTCTAACTCGGTTTTGGCTTATATTCATAAATATAATATTAAATTCATCATTTGATTCGTGATTTGGGATGGAATTTAGGAGAAATTGGTGGAGTTTCATAAAATAAATTTTTGAGAACTGAAAGCCCATTTGAGGTCGGATTTGAGTGAAACTAGTATGGTTAGTCTTATAATCGAATGAGTTATTGGATTTTATGACTTTTGGCGGATTTCGAGATGTGGGCCCGACTTTTGAGTTGACTTTTTTTACTTTTGACCTAAAACTTAGCATTTTCTTATGGAATTGATTCCTTTAGCTCGTGTTGATTGAATCGAATTGTTTGTGGCAAGATTCGAGACATTTGGAGGCCAGTTCAAAAGACAAGAGCATCGAGAAGTAGGAATTTGATCAGTTTGAGGTAAGTAATGATTGTAAATATAGTCCTGAGGGCATGAAACCCCGGATTTTGTACCGCTTTACTATTTTAAGGTGGCATGCATGCTAGGTAAAGGGCGTGTGGGTGTGTACCGTTGGGGATTGTGACTTGGTTTGTCCCCTAGCAACTATAAAGTTGCGTATTTGATTGAAATTATATGATGCTTAAGTGTTTTAGAAAGAGTTTTTATAAATTGGGTTGATTGCCATATTTGGGCCTTGGACTGGAGCTGTTTGGACCCTTAGGGGTTTCACTGTTTTGATGAAAAATCTATACTCGATCATGCTACACATACTGATTTCATAACTCAGTCTTTATTACTATGTTTTGATACATATAAAATGTTATTTTGGGCTGAGTACCCCGTTTTACTGATAGCCCGAGTGGTTTGAGAGGTTTATGACTGAGTGAGACCGAGAGCGTATTTTTGATGAGGATATTATGGGATCAGGATGCACGCCGCAGTATGTTATTACTGAGTCATGATTCTGTGAGGCCGAGGGCCTGATTTATTTATGTCACGAGGTGGCTTGTTATAGCGCTTGGGGTGAAGGAGCCTCTCCGGAGTCTGCACACCTCAGTGAGCGCGGGTACCCTGATTGAGTGATATGAGATATGCTCAAGGGGCTGTATACAATGACTGTGAGGTTTGCTCGAGTAGCTGTATATGAGTGATGTTCTGCCTGAGGGGCTGCTTATGAGTGATGTTTTTCCCGAGGGGCTATTTATGATTTTCATCAATTTTACTCTCTTTTGCATTGGGCTTTTGTTGAAACTATTGAAAAATATCTTCAAATGACATTTATCGAAAATTGGATTTTAAAACGAGAAGATTTGACTCACATACTAATTTGAAAGTGTGTTGTATTTACTAAGATTTCATGATAGGGACTTTATGTGTTTTACTGCTCGTCACTACTGTTCAATCTTTATTTACCATTATTACTTACTAAGTTAATGTACTCACGTTACTCCCTGCACATTGTGGACAGATCCAGGGGTTGATGGATGTGCTAGCGAGTGTTGATTTTATCCATCGCGGATCTGTTGGAATTAGCAAGGTAGCTGCATGGCTATCGTTGCCCTTCTCTTCTCCCCCTATCTTTCTATAGATGTTATTAGTCATTTCCCAGTCTGTACTAGTCTTAGTATTATCAGACAGTTCTTAGTAGATGCTCATGACTAGTAACATCTCGATGTCGCGCTTTTCTTTTCGTACTTTGTTATTCTGTTGTTCTTTATGAAGTTTTATTACTAAGTAGCATGACTTTATCTTTCAAAATGAAATATCGCGTTGATTTTGGTAAAAATTCGGTTTACCTAGTTCCACAATAAACGTTATTACGATAGGATAATTTTGGATCGTGACAGTTTCTCATACAATAATCACGTTTGGTAAGTTTTCCAATTATACTAGCCCCTTCGGACCATCAGATAATAAGCTGAAGATAACAAGCTCCACTAGGACCACTATACCACCATTCTCCATGTTCAAATATAATCTGGTCGCTTAAATTTTCAAGTTGTGGGTGATTACATCATTAAAATAGGGTGTTAGAGTAGGCAGAGGCATAGGTTCAACTCTTAGCACCAGTTATTATTAATTTTTTAAGTGCAAACCCTTGAAAAATATTCAAACTTGCATGTGAAAGGTTGTTGAAAATAAAATTTGTTGAATATAAATTTGATCAATCGATAGTTTAAACTTTTAAATAAGATAATTATACTCTTTAACTTATTTCTATACCCTCTACCTTTGCCAATACCAATAGACATGCCATCTAGTATGCCAATTGGTAAAATGTTTGTGTCAAAGCGGATAATCCAAAGAACAATTAAATTTGGTGAAATTTTGGCGACTGCTATGCCAATTAATCATTTCTACTTTATAAACTATGAGAAATAAAGAAAATGAAGTTGGTGATATGCATCAAAAGCTAGGTTTTTCACCATAGCTGCATCAAGAAAAAAAAGGGACCATTGCACCAATAGCAACGAGATTTAATATTTATTTTTCTAATCGGTATACCTAAATTATATATTGATTATATACAGTTATACATATATTATACATTCCTGGGCTATGATGAAATAATATCTCTCCCCAAAAAGTATTTTTCTTTTTACCGACGCTCAAAGAATTTATTTTGTTGCAAATGAACAAGATATTGAGGAATCACCCATACGTAAAATCAGAATTATTGTAAACGATTAGGTGGACGACTATTTAAATGAAGAAATTTTTACCTTCTATAGAAAAGATTAATACCTTATTTATTTTAAATAAATACCATTTAAAAAAATTATATTCTATAGATACCTTTTATGGTTTATAGCAAAATATTTAATTTTGGTTACCTCCTAGCCCTAAACCACTAAATATGCTTATCAGTTACACTATTTCCTTTCTCTCTCTACTTTTATACATCTCATTCTCTTCTCTCATCCCATTAAAATTTTCAATCTCCTCCTCCTTCCACCGGATTTGTACAAAGTGTGAAAGATTCAAAAGGTAACCAAACACTTTATTGGTGATATTATGTAGGCGTTGTTTTGATCCTTGTAATTTAGACTCCGCCATTTCTTTCCATAATCCGTGGGTGAATATTGTGAGCAGTGATTCAACCAATTACAAGAGCAGAGCAGGTTCACTCTACGCTTCATCCTATTTGTGCTCTGTCTTCCTAGATTTTGGAATTTAGAGTTCTTTTCGACAGAATCAAATTGTTGGCTCAAGTTCAGGTGAAGTTTTGAAGAATGACAAATGAACTCAGTCAAGGGTCAGATCCATCATGTGAGGCACAGTATGTATCAACCTAGACATGTGAGATACACGTGAATGAGATAAGTCTCAGTGATCAAGCAACAATGTCTCCTGAACTAACGGAAAAGGTTGCATATTAGATGAGGAGAGAAAGCATCCTTATGAGAAGAGGACACAATCCGGATAAAGGATGGGTTGGAGTTTGCATTGTTCAAGGAATCAACTTCGACGGAAGATCAACAATTGAGTCTCAATCAAACTCTGATTACTAACTCTTTAAATAATAGTGATTGTTCTCTTTTACAGGTAATGCACATACGCAGAAGTTAAACTAAACTAAGAGCAAAAGAGCAAGGCAATTTTACAATCAATTTATGTGAGATTTAAGTGTGCACTCCTGAAGCTACTTAAACGAGATAGAAGAACCAGTTCCATTGTGTTTATTCTTATTCTAGTTCAATTGTAGTTGGTGGTTTAAAGTTGTACCTTTCCAGCTTTTATAGAAGCAATTGTATTAGATACTTTGAGTATTCAAGTTAGAGTTAACTTGAAAATGTCACAATAGTTGAGGCTGTGTGGTACACTGGGATTAAAGTTAATCCTTAGGTTTACAAAAGAGTTTTTGTAAATGTTGTTTTGGCTCAGTGATTTTAGTGGAAGTTTGGAAAAATCCTATTGAGTAGTAGGTCGTGATTTTTTCACCTTTTGAGCGAGGTGTTTTCCACGTAAAAATCTATGTGTTCTTTATTTTATGTACTTTTAATTACGCAAACAATAGTAGTTAGAATACCTAGAAGAACCAGGTTCTTCTAGATCGAAAATTGGGTACCACACAAATCACCCCCCTCTTGTGTGGTATTGACGTTTAGAACATCATTTGGTATCAGAGCAGGTTATCCTAGAAGAGGATAACAATTTAGGAAAAGATTAACATGAGTGCACCACCTAGGAACTGGAAAGGGCAATCCACTGCCAAACCTCCACTTTACAATGGACAGTACTATTCTTGGTGGAAGAACAGGATGAGGGATCATATCATAGGAGAAGACTATGAACTCTGGGACATAGTCACTGATGGTCCTTTAGCAACCACAAATAAGAATGAGGAAGGAGTGGATGTGCCAAAGACAAGGGTTGACTGCACTGCTGAAGACCTGAAGAAGTGAGAGAAAAATGATAAGGCCAAGAAATGGCTTGTGTGTGGACTAGGTCCAGATGAGTACAGTAGGATCCAAAGTTATACTACTGCTAAGGAGATATGGGACACTTTGCAAGTGGCCCATGAAGGAACAGCTCAAGTGAAAAGATCAAGAGGAACGTTGCTGTATTCTCAGTATGAGAATTTTACTATGAAGGAAGGAGAAACTATCCAAGAGATGTATACTAGGTTCACTGCACTGACAAATAAACTTAAGTATCTTGGAACGATTATTCTTGAAGAAGACAATATTGAGAAAATTCTGAAAAGGGTTCTGCCAGTCACATGGGAAAGCAAAATTACTGCCATTCAGGAATCAAAGAATATTGCTACTCTCAGACTGGATGAACTGATTGGAAATATTACTGCTTATGAAATGAGAAGGCAAGCCATGAAGATGGATACACTCAATAAGGAGAGAATCTTAGCTTTAAGAATTACTGAAGGTTCAGATCTGGAAGATGATGAGATGGCTATGATCACTAGAGATTTCAAAAAGTACCTGATGAGAGGAAAGGGTTCTTCAAAAGGTAAAACCTTCAACAAGTCAAGAGCTCCTAAGAAACAGACCAATGAGGGTTGCTACAGGTGTGGTAAAACTTATCACATGATCAAGAACTGCCCTCAATGGAAAATTGAGTGGAAGAAAGAGAGGGCTGAACGAAGGAAAAGAAAAAAGGAACAGGTTCAACCAAAAAGGAACAAAGGTTTAACCAAGGCTATGGTTGCTGCTTGGGGAGAAACCTCAGATGAAGACTCAGAAAATGAAGCTGAAGAACAGCAAGCACTGATGGCCATCGGAGAATCAGATGATGAACAGGAGGTAAGTATTCTTTATCTCAAAGAGAAGACTAAATTTTTGTCTAAAGAAAGGTTGGCTGAGCTATTACTAGATTTCATTGATGAGTCTGACATAATTAACAATGAGAAGGAAGTTTTGTCTAGGGAATGTTGTCACGCCCTAAATCGAGGGACATGACCGACGCCCAACTGGGTAGCCCCAGTCAAGCGGACCTGGGTGCCTTTCCTATCCCAGGCGTTACCCCCTATTTTTCATTGTTCATTAATCATAGGAAATAGCCATTTATACTTAAAACACCCTTTCACAAAACATAAATAACATACATGGTTACTTAATGAGGTTTACAACTTACATTAACCAACATACAACATACATATTTACATAAGTTTGCAACTCACATTTACACTCTACGGAGCCTCTAAGGATACAAAAGGATGATACAATACTTGCGGTAACAAGGCTCTGGCTATACCTTACACCAAAAACCAAAACAAGACTTCGAAATAAAGAGCGTCATGAGCCATGCAGGGCCCCGAGAGGAAAGGGGCTCACCAATACAGGTGACGAAAAGTGACGGGGAGCTACGGTTGGTGGACTGGAGTACCTGCAATGGATCCACCTACAATCATAACACGAATGTAGCACCCCCGGCAAAAGGGACGTCAGTACATTTGAATAGTACTGGTATGTATGAACAACTTTGCCCTAAGTAAACTCAAGCCATACACAAGTAACAAGTAGTAATGGAATCAACAATGAAATACACATGAAAGGAAACAACCAAGGCAAACAAGTTTACAATCTCTCTATTTTCCCTTCAACATTTTTCACATTAATGATTCCACAACTTTCTCATATTTTCATTTCAATAGTGATTTCGATAACTTTCATCCCTTATTACCTCGGCCACCCTTATCACCACAACTCACAACTTATTACTTCGTGTTGCGGCGCGCAACCCGATTCCACCGAACAATCACAATTCACAAATAACATAACAACAACAACAATTCACAAAGAACAACAACAACAACTTTCAAGGAACAACAACAACAATTCTCAAGGAACAACAACAACAATTCACAAAGAATTTCCATAACCATCAATACCTCTTCCATCATATTCAACAACTCATATGCAATTTAAGTCACCACAATAATTGCCCACAACAAGCCATACATGTTATTACCACAATTGTTTCAATTACATCAATTATAATTTCTTTCCATCATTTGTTTCTCAACTCTTACCACATAACACGTTCACAACCACGCATTTGGTTTATTGCCAATTACTTACACCATTATATCGGGAAACTTAATCACGAACACCCAAATCATACCAATCACAAGAATTTCACAATTAATTCACGTAGATATCACATACCAAATATTCGTACACCAAAGAAAGTGATTGTACAAATGTCAAAGTTAGCCATACATACCTGGAGCTGAATTCCCTTTTAAATTCTATTTTAAATTCACCAAATGGTCTAGCAACGTCAATCTAGTGCACAAGTTAACACATAGGACTTAGAATTGAAGTTCATAATTGCTACTCAAACTTATTTAGGTTACCAACCCCTCTTTGTATAATCCTTTACTCCTACCCAATTCCTTTTACTAGATTTTAGGTTTTAAAAGGCATGCATGTATGTTTTCAACCATTATTTTCAAGAATCAATGCATGAGACTCCCCCCCCCCAGTTTAAACCTGAAAATCAATGAAAAACAGTTAGGGATTTTACCTGCAAGAATAGGGATGAAGATAATCACTTTGAAATTTTCTGGCCCGGATAGTTTTGAAGAATCAAATTGATGAAGATGACTTTCTCTCTCAAGAACCCTCTCTTCCCTCTCTCTTATTTTGTTCAGAAAGATCATTAAAATGAGGTGTTGGGGTGTTTAATTAAAAAGGGGTTGGGTTTAAAATTTTAGAAAAATAGCAGCCCAAGTCAGGTATGCGATCGCATTTGCGATCGCGAAGATGAAATGCGGTCCCCAAAATGGACCGCAAAAGTGCTCCAAAAATCCAATTCTACTGTTTGGGTTTGCGGTGGAAATTCGGTACGCATACACGATTTGCTTTCGCATAATGCACTGCATTTTTGACCTCAAATTGGACTGACACAAGGAATCCTTTTGCGATAGAAATGCGGTCCGCATATCAGTTATGCGATCACATAATAGACAGCACTTTGACCTTAATTTTAACCAAATTACTAACTCAATTTGTGGCAGAAATACGATCCGCATACTTGATTTGCGACCGCATTTTGGGCCGCAAAATAACACTTTTCTAGAACACTTGATTCTTTAATTTTTAAATGCTTAGATCAGTGAAAAAAGGTCCGAACCGTGAAGAACTTTACATATTCCCAATACAAAATCGGAACTTGACACTACGAGCTACTAGGTTATAAGCACAAATTTTTACGGGGCCTTACATCCTCCCCTACTTAAAATCATTCGTCCTCTAATGAGGATCTTTAAAATCAGTTGGTTTTTGAAAACTTGATATGCAGACTCCTAATTCTCACTAACTCCCATATTTTGAAATTTTTTGCGAGAGTTTCCTTTGTAATTTAGACATATCTACCTGTCAGAGAGCCCTCGAAACACAATTCCAAGCACCATTACACAATTACAACTACCCCTATAGCTGGTATACAATTCATTGCCTCAACAATTGCACATACTCAATCACTTGCTACATTTTGCACATAGATTAGTCACTTCAATAAGTCCCACATAATTTAACCACTTCAATATACTACATGCATATAAATAAATCATTACCAATCTACACTACCATTAGTTATTTACTTATCACATGATTTTTTTACAAAACTTTCATTTACCAAAAAGAGGTTCACATGACTTAAACAATCACAACAAATACAATTCTTGCAAGACTTGAGGAATTTCAATGGTAAAGCATTTAGGAAGGAAGGATGGGGTGTCTTTGCACCAATTTGGACAAAATATCAGTTTGTTTAGAGATAAGAGTTCACATGATTACTACTAGACTTGTTCAAACAGATGGGGATAATTTTCCTTCATTTCATTTTCCGCTTCTCATGTGGCTTCCTCAACTTGTTGACTTCGCCATAATACTTTAACTGAGGCAACTTCCTTATTTCTCATTCTATGGACTTGCCTATCAAGGATAGCAACCGGAACCTCTTCATACGACAGCTCTTCATCAACCTCGATGGTCTCGACTGGCACAATGGTGGATGGGTCTCCAATCACTTTCTTCAACTCGGACTCATGGAACACCGGGTGCACTAATGACATTTCAGGAGGCAATTCCAGCCTATAGGCCACCTGCCCTATCCTTTGAGCGATCCGATACGGGCCGACATACCTAGGACTCAACTTCCCCTTTTTCCTGATTCGCATGACTCCCTTCATAAGAGATACCCTCAAGAACACCCAATCATCAACTTGAAATTCCAATTCCCTTCGACGAACGTTCACCTAGGATTTCTGACGACTCTGAGAAGTTTTCTTCCTTTCCTTAATGACTTTAACTTTCTCCATAGCCTGGTGCACAAGATCTGGCCCTATCAATTCTGCTTCACCCATTTCAAACCATCCAATGGGAGACCTACACCTCCTTCCGTACAATGCCTCAAATGGGGCCATCTGAATACTAGCATGAAAGCTGTTATTGTAAGAAAATTCTATAAGTGGCAAGTGATCATCCCAATTACCTTTGAAATCCAAGACACACCCCTTCAACATATCTTCCAACATCAGAATAGTCCGCTCTGCTTGACTGCCAGTCTGTGGATGGAAAGCTTTGCTGAGATTCACCTGAGTACCCAAACCTTACTGAAACGTCTTCTAAAAATTAGCTATGAATTGGGCCCCTCGATCTGAGATAATAGAAAGTAGAGTGCCATGAGGCCTTACTATTTCCTTGATATACAACTTAGCATACTGTTCTGTAGTATTGGTGGACTTGACTGGCAAGAAGTGAGCTAATTTAGTGAGTTGATCCACTATTACCCAAATTGAGTTGAATTTTTATTGAGTTTGAAGTGATCCCACACTGGTATTTCCATAAGCTGAGTTAACCCACCGGACCACTGATGCTCAGCTTTTACGTGCGGACAATTCGGACACTTAGATACAAAGTCCGCCACACCCCTCTTCATAACGTTCCACCAATAAATCTTCTTGAGATCATGATATATTATCGTAGAACCTGGGTGCATGGAATACCTGGAATTATGAGCCTCCGCCATTACCCTCTCCCGAAGATTATCCGCATCTGAAACACATAACCTACCTTGACACTGCAATACACCATCTTCACCGCTGAGTGAAAATGCCGAAGTCTTGTTATTCAAAACTGCTTCCTTCATCTGAGCCAATGCTGGATCAATAAACTGCTTTTCCTTGACTTCCGCTACAAGTGACTATTCTGCTCTATTATGCAGCATAACATCCCCCTCATCTGTGGCTGAAAAGCAAACCCCTAGTTGGCCAATTGATAAACCTCCTAAGCCAATGGCCTTTGATCCACTCCCAAATGAGGCAAACTACCCATAGACTTCCAACTGAGAGCGTCGACTACCACGTTCGCTTTTCCTGGATGGTATAATATGTTTATATCATAGTCCTTGAGCAATTCTAACCACCGCCGCTGCCTTTAATTTAATTCCTTCTGCTTGATCAAATACTAGACACTCTTGTGGTCTGAGAACACATCCACATGGACCCCACAAAGATAATGCCACCTTATTTTCAAAGCAAACACAACTGTCGCAAGCTCCAAATCATGCGTCGGATAATTCTTCTCGTGATACTTGATCTGCCTTGAAGCATATGCTATAACCTTCCCATGTTGCATCAACACACACCCCAACCCAACCCTGGAGGCATCGCAATAAACCACAAATCCTTCTGTGCCTTCTAGCAAGGCCAATATTAGTGTCGAGGTCAACATCGACTTCAATTCCTGAAAATTTTTCTCACAAGCGTCGGACCATTGGAAATTAACTACATTCTCCATCAACTTAGTCAATGGGGAGGCGAGGGTAGAGAACCCCTCCACAAACCTCTAATAATACCCTGCTAAACCCAAGAAGCTATGAATCTTCGTTGGGGTCGTGGGTCTAGGCCAATCTTTCACTTCTGCAATCTTTTGGGGGTCTACCTGAATCCCTTCACTAGAAACAACATGACCCAAAAGGCAACGGACTCTAACCAAAACTCACATTTTTAAAATTTAGAATACAACTGGTGCTGATGAAGAGTCTGCAGAACTGCCCTAGGTGATCGGCATGATCCTCCCGACTCCGCGAATAATTAAGGATGTCGTCAATGAAAACAATCACGAATGAGTCAAGAAATAGCTTGAAGACCTGATTCATAAGATCCATAAAAGTTGTCAGGGCTTTGGTTAGCCCATAGGACATGACCAAGAATTCTAAGTGACCATAGCGAGTTCTGAAAGCGGTCTTAGGAATATCCTGCTCCCTAATCTTCAATTTGTGATACCTAGACCGTAAATCAATTTTGGAGAAGAACCTTGCACCTTGCAATTGGTCGAACGAATCATCTATCTGAGGCAAAGGATATTTATTCTTGATGATGACTTTGTTGACCTGTCAATAATCAATACATATCCAGAGCGACCCATCCTTCTTCCTGACAAAAAGAACCGGAGCAACCCACGGTAACACACTCTGTCATATAAACCCCTTTTCTAAAAAATCCTTCAGCTGCTCCTTTAACTCTCTTAACTCTGCTGGAGCCATTCTATATGGTGGAATAGATATTGGCTGCATATCTGGCAATACATCAATCCCGAAATCAATCTCCCTATCTGGCTGAATCCCTGGAAGCTCGTCCGAAAATACTTCAAGAAACTCATTCACGACTGACACGGACTCGGGGGTAGACACTTCTGAAGTGGTGTCCGCCACTCGGACCAAATGATAGATACATCCCTTCTTAATCATCTTTGAAGCCTTAAGGTAGGAAATAAACCTACCATTCGGTATCACACCATTCCCCTTCCACTCGATAACCGACTCATTAGGGAACTCGAGTTTCATGACTCTCGTTTGGCAGTCAAGTTTAGCAAAGCATGAATAAAGTCTGTCCATTCCCATAATCACATCAAAATCCACCATTCCAAGCGTGATAAGCTCGGCTGTGGTAACACGACCAAATACCGTAACAACATAATTCCTATAAACTCGCGCGACTATAATAGAATCATCAGTCAGAGTCGATATGGAGAATAGATCATGAAGTTGTTCGGGTTCTATCCCAAAACTTGAAGCAATGAATGGGGTAACATAAGACAAAGAGGATTACGGATCAATAAGAGCATAACAATCAATAACCTGAACGGACAAGGTACTTGTAACCACATCTGGAGAAGCCTCTGCACTATGGTGACCACTTAAAGCATAAAGCTAGCTGGGTCCACCTCTACCATGAGCTTTACCCCTAACTGTACCACATCCTGCTAGGGCTAGAGGACGCACAGATGATGTGGCGGGTGAAGAACTAGATGACTGAGCAGATCCCGTACCCATGCCCTGACTAGGCACACGAAAGTCCAGCTGGATATGACCTCTCACCCCGTATATGAAGCACACCGGGATATCTAAATAACTAGTCTCTGTATGGAATGTCCCACACTTGCGCCATGGAGCCCTCCCCTACTGCTGTGATCTGCCTCCCGAACGACCGGACTGATGGGGTCTCCTATTTTCTAAACCTAGTCTCATGTGGTTGCTCTGCTGATAACTGTGCACAGATGGTGGTGCGCTCGTTGAGGACTGAGCATATGACTGGGATGGCTCTGATAACCCTCTCCCCTGAGCTGATCTCCCTGATCCACTGTTCGAGCCCTACTGCTACTCTCTCTTTTCGCTCGTATCTTCAACTTCCTAGCCTCTGTGGCCTGAGCGAATCCTACAATCTTCCCATAATTCATATCCGAGTGTAAGGCCACTGCAGCAGCCTTATTCACCACCAAGGGACTAAGGCCCTGAATGAATTGCCAAACTCAAGCATCCATGGTCGACACTAACTGAGGAGCATACTTTGACAATCTCACAAACTCCATGTAGTACTCTCAAACACTCATACTGCCCTGCTTGAGGACCACAAACTCGGTGGAACGGGCTGCCATCGTCCCGGCAGGCAAGAAATGGTCCATAAATGCATCTATAACCTTATCCCATCTAGTCGGAGGTCTACCCCCAGGGGATCCTTCCATATCTCGAACCACGAATACGCCGCTCCCCTCAACCTGTATGAAGCCAACTCAACTCCCTCCGTCTCTGAAGCCTTTATCACTCGAAGGGTCTTATACATTTCATCAAGAAAATCTTGCGGATCGACCTCTGGGTCTGTGCCTGAGAAGACTGGAGGGGCTAACTGTAGAAACTGGTTGACTCTAGAACTAGCAGAATCCCCCTGTCCGCTGGAGGATGTAAGGGCATCATGAGATCTCTGGGCCTGAGCGGCCATTAACTAGGTCAACATATGAATGGCTCCTCTAAGGTCCCCATCAGGAACCACGGGATCGGATGCTGGAACTGTATCAGAATCAGAAATATCAGCGGGAGGGATGGTAGAACCTTCTACCTCAATAGGAACAGGAACACTTTGATCTGGGATAGACGGGCCAGGTAGATTCATGACCGGGAGTCACTCTCACCCACGGCATCAGGTACATGGTTCATAGCCTCACTCGGGGTGGCATTAGCCCTAAGGCCGAGTCTAGATCTCTTCCTAGGTGCCATTACTGAAAAAATTGGAACAGAGCACGAGTTAGACATAGATACTTCCACGTTTCACTTCATCGCACGATATAGAATAACAAAGAAGTGAGTAATTTCCTAAATGTCCATGCAACCCCCCACTTATAGATGTGGTCGACTTCACACCGATAAGTAGAGCTCTACTAGACATGGCCCCGAGACATCCTAGGACTCTTTTAAAACCTTAGGCTTTGATATCAAATTTGTCATGCCTCAAATCGAGGGACATGACCGGTGCCCGACCGGGTAGCCCCAGTCAAGCGGACCTGGGTGCCTTTCCTATCCCACGTGTTACCCTGTATTTTTCATTGTTCATTAATCACAGGAAATAGCCATTTATACTTAAAACACCTTTTTACAAAATATACACAACATACATGGTTACTTAATGAGGTTTACAACTTACATTGCCCAACATATAACATACATATTTACATAAGTTCGCAACCCACATTTACTATCTACTGAGCCTCTAAGGATACAAATAGATGATACAACACTTGCGGTAATAAGGCTCCGGCTATACCATACACCAAAAACCAAAACAAGACTCCGAAATAAAAATCAACATGAGCCACGTAGGGCCCCGGGAGGAAAGGGGCACACCAATATAGCTGACGGAAAGTGAAAGGGAGCTACGGTCGATGGAATGGAGTACCTGCTATGGATCTACCTACAATCATAACATGAATTTAGCGCCTCCTGCAAAAAGTAACGTCAGTACATTTGAATTGTACTGGTATGTATGAACAACTTTGCCCTAAGTAAACTCAGACCATACACAAGTAACAAGTAGTAATGGAATCAATAATAAAATACACATGAAAGGAAACAACCAAGCCAGCCACACAAGTTTACAATCTCTCCATTTCCCCTTCAACATTTTTCACATCAATGATTCCACAACTTTCTCATATTTTTATTTCAATAGTGATTTCGATCACTTTCCACCCTTATTACCTCGGCCATCCTTATTACCTCTACCACCCTTATCACCATAACCCACACCTTATTACTTCATGTTGCGACACACAACCCGATCCTACCGAACAATCACAATTCACAAACAACACAACAACAACAACAACAATTCACAAAGAACAACAATAAAAATTTTCAAGGAACAACAACAACAATTCACAAAGAATTTCCATAACCATCAATAACTCTTCCATCATATTCAACAGCTCATATGCAATTTAAGTCCCCGTAATAATTGCACACAACAAGCCATACATGTTATTACCATAGTTGTTTCGATTGCATCAATTACAATTTCTTTCCATCATTTGTTTCTCAAGTCTTACCACATAACACGTTCACAACCACACATTTGTTTTATTGCCAATTACTTACACCATTATATCGGGAGACTTACTCACGAACACTAAAATCATACCAATAACAAGAATTTCACAGTTAATTAACGTAGATATCACATACCAAATATTCGTACACCAAACAGAGTGATTTTACAAAGGTCAAAGTTAGCCATACATACCTAGACCTAATTCCCTTTTAACTTCTATTTTCAATTCACCAAATAGTCTAGCAACGTCAATCTAGTGCACAAGTTAACACATATGACTTAGAATTGAAGTTCACAATTGCTACTCAAACTTATTTAGGTTATCAACCCCTCTTTGTATAATCCTTTACTCCTACCCAATTTCTCTTACTTGATTTTAGGTTTTAAAAGGCATGCATGTATGTTTTCAACCATTATTTTCAAGAATCAATGCATGAGACTCCCCCTAGTTTAAACCTGAAAATCAATGAAAAAGGGTTAGGGATTTTACCTACAAGAATGGGGATGAAGACAATCACTTTGAAATTTCCCAGCCCGGATAGTTTTGAAGAATCAAATTGATGAAGATGAATTTCTCTCTCAAGAAACCTCTCTTCCCTCTCTCTTATTTATTTCAGAAAGATCATTCAAATGAGGGGTTGGGGTATTTTATTAAAAATGGGTCGGGTTTAAAATTTTAGAAAAATAGCAGCCTGAGTCACGTATGCGATCGCAAAGATAAAATGCGGTCTGCATAATGGACCGCAAAAGTTCTCCAAAAATCCAATTATACTATTTGGGTTTGCAGCGAAAATGCGGTCCGCATACACGATTTGTGGTCGCATAATGCACCGCATTTTTTACCTCAAATTGGACTGATACAAGGACTCATTTTGCAATAGAAATATGGTCCGCATATCAGTTATGCAATCGCATAATGGACCATATTTTGACCTTAATTTTAACCAAATCACTGACTCAATCCGCGGCAGAAATACGGTTCACATACTTAATTTGTGACCGCATTCTGGGTCGCAAAATAGCACTTTTATGGAAAACTTGATTCTTTAATTTTTAAATGCTTAGATCAGTGCAAAAAGGGTCCGAACCGTGAAGAACTTTACACATTCCCAATACCTAATCGAAACTTGACACTACGAGCTACTAGGTTTTGAGCACAAATTTTTATGGGGCCTTACAAATGTGTGATCCTAAAAGAAAAATCCAAAAGTCTAGAGTCTAGGGCTAATGAGAGTGATAACATAAATGCTGAGTTGAAGAACCATGTTCTTGAACTTGATAACAGTGTCCTAGAACTTAGGTCTGAAAACTTAAAACTGAAACTAGGAACAGGAAAGAAGAAAGTTGATCACACATATCTCACTCTAGAAGAAAATTTTGGGAAAAATAAAAGATTAATTGTGTAAGAAAGATAAACTCATCAAAGTCCTAAAGGAAGATCTAGGAAAGGTGAAACATGAACTAGACAGAACTTGCAAGTAGAACAAGGCTTCTGATATACTCTCTTGGCTGCAAGAGCATCACAGTAGCAACAAAAGAGGACTTCGCTATGGGACTCAAGCAACAAAATGAGACCCTAAAAGCAAGTACCTCACACTTCCTGAAAATAAAATATGTACCCACTGTGGCAAGACTAGCCATTACAAAATGAATGTAATAAAAAAGAAAAGGCCAGTCAAAAGAATAAAGCTTTTGTTCAAGAGACAAATAAGCTATCCGAATAGGCAAGAAGGAATTTGATTCATACTTTTGCCTATAGAAAGGGACCCAAACTAGTTTGGGTTCCTAAGACTAACCCCTGATTTCTTTTTGCAGGTCCAAGTGAAAAGGAGGATCCAACTATGGCATATGGATAGTGGCTGATCAAAATATATGACTGGGAACAAGGACTAGTTCCTTTCACTTAAGGACTTAAAAGGAGGTAATTTCTCCTTTGACAATGGAAAGAAATGTGATATCATTAAGGTTGGAAAGGTGGGAAAAAAAATTCTCATTCCATAGAGAATGTCTACCTGATAGATGGTTTGAAATACATCCTAATAAGTGTGTCACAATTGTGTGACAGAGGTAACCTTGTGGCTTTTACCTCCACCAAGTGCTTTGTGATTAACCTTACCACTGACAAGATTATTTTGCAGGGAAAAAGAGTTAACAATATTTACATTGTAGATTTGTCTACTCTCTCAGAAAATGAATTCACTTGTTTAAGTGTGTTGGTTAATAATCCCCTCCTATGGCATAAAAGACATGGTCATGCAAGTCTAAATCAGCTTAACAAATTAGTCTCTAAAGACTTAGTGATAGGGTTACTTAATATCAAGTTCAAGGAAAACAAAGTTTGTGAGGCATGTACAAGGGGGAAGTAGGTAAGATCATCCTTCAAAAGCAAGAAAATGGTAAGTACAACCAAGTCGTTGGAACTGGTCCATATGGATCTATGTGGTCTAATGAGAACCATGAGCAGAGGTGGAAAGAAATATGTAATGGTGCTTGTTGATGATTATTCTAGATTTACCTAGGTTCTACTTCTAACCTCCAAAGATGAAGCATTAGACATGTTTACTGCATTTGTTAGAAAAACTTAGAAACAATTAGGAAATCAACTTGCATCCATTAGGTCTGATCATGGAACTAAATTTGAAAATTCCAAGTTTGCTGAATTCTGTGATGAAAATAGTATATATTATAATTTCTCTACCCCTAAGACCCCTCAAAAAAATGGAGTAGTTGAAAGGAAGAATAGAACTCTTGAGGACATGGTTAGAACCATGCTTCTTTCTAGTAAATTGCCTCACAGCTTTTGGGCAGAGGATGTAAACACTGGATGTTACATAATCAATAGATGCATGATCAGACCTCTAGTAGAGAAGACTCCCTATGAGTTACTTAAAGGGAGAAAACCAAACATATCCCATCTTAGGGCATTTGGTTGCAAGTGCTATATGCACAATAATGGAAAAGACTCCCTAGGTAAGTTTGATCCCAGAAGTGATGAGGGGGTGTTCTTGTATATTCTTCACATAACAAAGCAAGAATGGTGGTACAAGGATACAGCGAAGAGGAGGGGATAGACTATGATGAGAAATTTGCTCCAGTTACAAGACTAGAAGCAATCAGACTCCTCATAGCCTTTGTAACACACATGGAATTCACTCTCCATCAGATGGATGTCAAAAGTGCCTTCCTGAATGGCTACCTAAAGGAAGAAGCATTTGTGAAACAACCTCCAGGGTTTTAGAGCAACGAATGCCCTTAGCATGTGTACAAGTTAGACAAAGTTCTTTATAGGCTCAAGTAGGCCCCAAGAGCTTGGTATGAACGACTATCGAAATTCCTACTAGATTACAAAAAAGGTAAAATTGACAGTACCTTATTTTTAAGGTAAAAAGGTAAAGATCTCTTTTTTGTGCAAATTTATGTGGATGAAATCATATTTGGGGCTACTACTGATATGCTAAGTAAGGATTTTGAAAAACTAATAGGGAGTGAGTTTGAAATAAGCATGATGGATGAGCTTAACTTCTTTCTAGGCTTGCAGATCAAATAAAGTCAAAATGGAACCATGATCTATCAGCAGAAGTATACAAAAAAGCTAATCAAAAAGTTTAAAATGGAGGACTCTAAAGAAATATACACACCCATTGCAACTGCCACTAAATTAGATATTGATGAACCTGGTTCATCAGTTGATCAAAAGTTGCATAGTGGTATGATTGGTTCACTCTTGTATCTTACTGCAAGCAAACCTAAAATTGTTTTCAGTGTAGGGCTTTGTGCTCGTTTTCAGGCAAATCCAAAAGAGTCCCAGTTGACTGCTATCAAGAGGATACTGAGATATCTAAAAGGCACCATTTATCTGTGCCTTTGATATCCTAAAGGTAGTAATTTTTATCTAGTAGGATATGTTGATGTTGATTATGCAGGTTTCCTTGTGGATAGGAAAAGCACCTCAGCTATGGCACGCTTCCTTCGTTCGTGCCTTGTGTCATAGGCTACCAAAGAGCAAAATTTTGTGGCCCTATCTACTGCTGAAGCTGAGTATGTTGCTGCTACCTTTTGTTGTGCTCAATTACTATAGATCAAACAACAGCTGGTAGATTTTGGAATTGAAGTGAGATGTATTCCAATATTCTGTGATAACACTAGCGCTATAAGTATGACAAAGAACCATGTTCATCATAAGAGGACCAAGCACATAGATGTTAGACACCACTTCTTAAGAAATAACTATGAGAAAAGATTGATTTCAATAGAATTCTGTACTGATAAACAAATAGCTGACATTTTTACTAAAGCACTGAGTAGAGAAAACTTTAAGAGGAACGGGTTGGAATTAGGGATGATTAAGATCATCTAATAGGTCCAGTTCAGAATGCACAATGAAAAAAATGAAAAAAAAGAAGATATTTTTGGTTAGGGATTCTAAAGTAAATATCTAGATCAATTCTTACTCCGTTTCATACTTTAATTGGTATACTCCTGTGACATGTGTATATATTTGATTCACTGATCTCTTACAAAGTTTCTTCTATTTTGGCATTTGAGGCATGTTCAAGAGAGTTCTATATGAAGAACCTGGTTCATCAGTATATGTTCATATGAAAGCTCAGGTATATTTTCTATACTCTACACATTTAGAAAGATTAATTTTTCAATCCTGAGCAGAAGTCCTACATTTGTCGAATTCTAAGAAATTTTATCCGTTGAGCATTAAACCAGTTTTGTTCTCCTAGAACTCTAAAAACCGAGATTTTGCCTAAAATCTAGCGATGCCTAATAATCACTAAGAGGCCAGAATTATACCTTGATTAGACTTCTAATTGACCACTAAAAAAGCTGCCATTACTGCATTTAATTCTAATCATCTTTAAATACATACCACACTGTTTCATCATTAGTCTATAACCGTCAAAACACTTCTCTAGTTCTGATCGCCCTTTTCCTCTCCAGAAATCCCAAATCTTCTTTCTTCTCAAAAATTCCCAAAACTCTTCCATAGTCGAAGAACCATGTCTAATCCCCAAGATAATCCTGGCACTCCCACACTAGCATCTCCCTCGAACACATCCTCATCTACTCCTCCTATTGAATCCCCAAAACCTAGGTTTAGTAGGCAGAAAATGTTGGCTAGAAAAACTGTAGCATCTGGAGCCCTAAGGAAAGTTCTAAATGAGAAATTGAAGGCTAGCCAAAAGAAAGAAAGCCCTGTACATGAATCTGACTCCAGCTCTAAGTCTAAAGATTTTATTTCTGCCTGTGAAGGTGAAGAACATAGGTCTTCTAATGCTGAGAAAATTAAAGAAACCCCTGGTGATTTAAGTTCTTGTGTAGTATTTTCTACTGTGGTTGAAAGCACTAAAAATAGGTTTGTTCTAGTTTGTCCTATTAAAGATGTAAAGGTGGCTGAATCAAGTAAGAGTGGAGGTAAAAAGAAAGGAAAAGAGAGAGAGAGAGGGAGCAAGTGGTGATGAGAGGGGCAATGGGAAATAAAAAGTTCTTTTTATCTGTGGGAGTGTTGAAGAGAGTGGCATCAAGTTAGGGGGAAGTGGTTACAGGGAAGCAATTGAGGGTCTTGTTCATCTAATCAAGTAACAAGAAGAACCTGTTTCATCTGCTAAGGAAATTCTGGTTGATCTTCTAAAAAGGTTGGGGAAAGTTATGATCCAAAGAAGCGCAAGGCTTCTTCACAAAAGGCTCCAACTGCTTCCAAGCCAACTAAGAAAAGCAAAACTTCATTCCCAAAACCTATTATCCCTTCAATGCCTAAGAGAAGAGCTACTAGAAGTAGGGTCAGACAAAGTGAAGCAGAGTTATAGAAAGCCCTGGAAGATAGTAGGAAGAAGAAGAAGAAGGAGAAGGGAAAAGCACAAGTTGTAGAAAGTTCTGAGGCAGCATAAGAAGAAGGGGAGATAGACCCGGTCCATCAAGAAAGGGGAACAAATGTAGAAGTTCCTACTCCCACACCCAAGAGGTCCAAGACTTCCTCTAAGAAGTACACCTCTGAACCTGTATCTGTTGAATCCTCTTTGCCAAAAGAACTAGGTTTGCTGTGAACTGAGCTAGCAAAATAAAAGGAGAAGAGTGATGTAATGCTTCAGAATATGTTCAACCTTCTCTAAAGCCAACCCTCTAGTTCATCCAAACCTTAGGTCTTCTAGTTGGTGTCTTCTGAACCAGTCTAGTACCTCTAGTGACCCTGATTAGGGACTTTTTTTTTGCTTATGTTTTGGAAGTTTTTCTTTCTTTTTATGGTTTGTTGGTGGAAACATATCTTATCAATGACAACTGTTGCTTCTCTTGTTCTATGAAGATTATGTTCTTAATAATTTGAATGTGTTTGTTGATTATTGATGATTTCATCCATGTTTTCACTTACAGTTGCCCAAGTGGCCATGGGTAATTCCTAAAATTTGGGATTCACTATGTAAGCAACTTTTTGATGATGCCAAAAGGGGGAAGAGATATTGTGCTTTAATCTTTATTCTTACTAATGTGATATTTATAACCAAATTACACTCGGTCCTTGATGATAAGTTAAAATTCTAAGCTAATGTGTTAATGGTCAAGTTGAGTCCTTACAGGTTCTTTGATCAGTAAAAGAATAGAGTTTATCATCATCAAAAAGGGGGAATTTATTGGCCCAAGTTCAGGTGAATTTTTGAAGAATGACAAATGAACTCAGTCATGGACCAGGTCCATCATGTGAGGCATAGTATTTATCGACCTAGATATGTGAGATACACATGAAGGAGATAAGTCTCAGTAATCTAGCAGCAATATCTCCTGAACTAATCGAAAAGGTATATTGGATGAGGAGAGCAAGTATCCGTATGGGAAGAGGACACAATCCGGATAAAGGATAGGTTTGGAGTTTGTATTTTTCAAGGACTCAACTTCGATGGAAGATCAATAATTGAGTCTCAATCAAACTCTGATTACTAAATCTTTAAATAACGGTGATTGTTCTCTTTACAAGTATTGCACATACACAGAAGATAAACTAAATTGAGAGCAAAAGAGCAAGGCAATTTTGAAATCAATTTATGTGATATTTAAGTGTGCACTCCTGAAACTACTTGAACAAGATAGAAGAACCAGTTCCATTGTGTTTACTCTTATTCTAGTTCAATTGTAGTTGGTGGTTTAAAGTTGTACCTTTCCAGCTTTCATAAAAGCAATTGTATTAGGTACTTTGAGTATTCAAGTTAGAGTTAACTTGAAGGTGTCGCAACAGTTGAGGCTGCTACACTGGGATTAGAGTTAATCCTTAGGTTTACAAAGAGCTTTTTAAAATGTTATTTTGGCTCAATGGTTTTAGTGGAAGTTTGAGAAAATCCTACTGAGTAGTAGGTCATAATTTTTTTTACCTTTTGAGCTAGGTATTTTCCACGTAAAAATCTTTGTGTTCTATATTTTCTGTACTTTTAATTCCACAAACAGTAGTAGTTAGATCACCTAGAAGAACCAGGTTCTTCTAGATCGAAAATTGGGTACCGCACAAATTACCTCCCCTGTGTGATATTGACGTTTAGAACATCACAAACCAACTTCATCAATCCAGAGCAATTCCATATCACATTTCTTTTTCTTTTCTTTATTTTTGCTTTGTCTTCTTCTATTTATGAATTTAGAGTTCTTTTCGATTGAATCAAATCAACTTCATCAATCTAGAGCAATTCCACGTGACATCCACGCCACGACTGTATCTTTCGCAATGAAGAAGAATATTTCTTTTAATATATTTTAATATAATTTCAACGTATTATGCTGTATTTTCATGTATTTCATTGTATTCATTGTCTTCTTTTTCATTTTAATCCAATGTATCTCGCTATATTCCATGTATTTTATTGTATTCTCTGTCTTTTTTTTGTTGTATTTCAATGTATCCCTCTGTATTTATGTATTTCATCGTATTTATTGTCTCGCTATATGCCATGAATTTATTTATAAGTTTTTTTTATTAATATAATTTATGTATTCCGATGTATTATATAATTTTTCTGCAGATTGCTATATTTTTTGGGGTATTTTTCTGTTGAGAATCTTTTTATAACTAAAAATACAAATTTATGTGTTATAATTGAGTTTGTTGAGTTATATTAGGAGTCTATTATGCTAATTGGTTCACTTTCCGTTTTAAAAACTATGTAATCCCCTATTTTACGCCGTGAATACAGTCGAATACAATAATTTGTCCAGCTATAATCTCATGTTTCACTCCATGAATACAGTCGAATACACTCGAATACAACAACTAATTAGTTGGACTTCCCTTATTTACGCCTATTTTTACTACTGTATTCATGAATACAATAGCTTAAATACATCAAATACAACTTATAACCATATAAAAAAGTATCTATAATCCGTAATATAGCAAATGGTATCTATAGATGACTAGTTACTACTAAACGATAGTGCTTTATGAAAATTTCCCTTAAATGAATTCTTCTTTAGCTTTGCTTTCATTATGAAGCCAGTTAGTAGTTACAATTCTCTAGCTTAAGGCCCAAATCCAGGTCCATGTGTCCTAATTAGTGGCTAGTGGGCATGAAATAAGAAGAGTAAGTTTTATCTTACCTCTTAATATTTTAGGGTAGGAAAACAATATCCCCTTACCTTTTGAATAGGAAATGAAACACCTTTAACCTAAAACACCGTCAATTTTTAAAAATAAATATCCTTACGATCCTTTGTTTGGAGCGAAAACTTTAAACAATACAATAATATGATTATTTTTTAAAATATAACTATCAGCTTGAGCTACTTCCTACGTTGTCGGGGGATGGTGAAGCCTAAAGCAAGTGTTTTAAGCCTCAAAATTTTAAGGAACCCAAATTTTCTTAATATATTTGTAGATAAAAAGCACTTATTGCTATAATTAAAATTTGGTACTTTATGAAATAGCTAATTCTTGTACAAAAAAATTTTTGCATAACTTTTTAGAGTGGTACAATACACTAGAAATAATGTACCAAACTTAACTTTTAAATCATTGTTACAAACATGAAGAAAATTTAAAAAATAGTATAGAAAGTATTAACGCAATAAGATTTCAAGCTCCAGAAATAAAAGATGCTTTATTGAAATTATTAGAACCTAGTGAGGATCCAGAAACTACGAATGAAGCTACTTATTAACAACATATAAGCTTAAAATATTAAATTTTTATTGGGTATGACTATTTGATATGGTATACAACAATAACAACAACGACCCAGTAAAATCCCACTAAGTAGGGTCTGGGGAGGGTAGTGTATACGCAGATCTTATCCCTATCCCGATAGGGTAGAGAGGCTGTTTTCGATAGACCCTCGACTCAGAAAGATGAAAATAAAACAAGAAAACAAGAAAAGACAATTCATCAGTAACGTCAACATAAACATAAAAATAATGACAGCATCCTAAAAACCAAAAAATAGATGACATGCAATAACCATAACCCACAACTAAGGACTATATCTATGGGAAACAGTAAGGTTAGTGTGGACTCAACATTAACCACAAGCCTGCCTACGACCAACCTACTCAAACTCGCTTCCCCTCCCCCCTCTCCCGGAATGGAGGGGGAGAAGTTCGACTATCACTCTATCCTACAACCCTAATGCTCGACTTCCAAACCTTCCTATCAAAGGCCATGTCCTCGAAAATCTGCAATCTTGCCAGGTTCTGCTTGATCACCTCTTCCCAATACTTTTTAGGCCGTCCTCTACCTCTTCTCGAACCCACTAAAGCCAACAGCTCACACCTCCTCACCGGAGCATTCAGGCTTCTCCTCCGCACGTACCCGAACCATTTGAGCCTTGTTCCCGCATCTTGTCATCCACAGAGGCCACACCCACCTTCTCCTGAATATCATTATTCCTAATCTTATCCAACCTAGTGTGCCCGCACATCCACCTCAACATCTTCATCTCAGCTACCTTCATCTTCTGGATATGAGAGTTCTTAAATGGCCAGCACTCTGTTCCATACAATTTGGCCGGTCTAACCACCACCATATAAAGCTTACCTTTGAGTATCAGTGGTACTTTCTTGTCACATAAGACTCCAGATGCTAGCCTCCATTTCGTCCAACCCACTCTTATGTGGTAAGTGACGTACTCGTCAATCTCTCCATCCCCTTGAATAACCGACCCAAGGTACTTGAAACTACTTCTTTTGGGGTTGACCTGTGATCCAAGCCTCACATCCATGCCTGCTTCCCTCGGCTCGGCACTGAACTTGCACTCTAGGTACTCAATCTTAGTCCAGCTCAGTTTGAAATCCTTAGACTCGAGAGCCTGTCTCCAAACCTCCAACCTCTCATTAACCCGTCCCGCATCTCATTAATCATTACTATGTCATTAGCAAATAACATACACCATGGCACTTTCCCTTGAATATGGTATGTTAGTGTATCCATTACTAAGGCAAATAAGAAAGGGCTAAGCGTTGATCCTTTGTGTAGCCTCATAACAATCGGGAAATACTCCGGGTCGCCTCCCACCGTCGTTACCCTAGTCTTAGATCCATCATACATGTCCTTGATCGCTTTAACATAAGCTACCGGCACCCCTTTTACCTCCAGACATCTCCATAACACCTCCCTAGGGACCTTGTCATACGCTTTCTCCAACTCAATAAACACCATGTGCAGATTTTTCTTCCTATCCCTGTACTGTTCCACTAATCTCCTAATAAGGTGGATAGCTTCCGTGGTCGAGCGACTCGGCATGAACCCGAACTGGTTGTCAGATATAGACACTATCTTTCTCACCCTTGCCTCCACCACCCTCTTCCAAACTTTCATGGTATGACTTAGTAACTTGATACCCATATAGTTGTTACAACACTTAATATCACCTTTGTTCTTGTATAATGGAACCACTGTACTCCACCTCCACTCATCTGGCATCCTCTTCATCCTGAAAATAACATTAAATAGCCCAGTCAACCACTCGAAGCCTACTCTACCCACACACTTCCAGAACTCAACCGGAATTTCATATGGTCCGATCGCTCTGTCCCGATTCATCTTATGCATAGCCTCCACGACCTCCTCCAACTTAATATGCCTACAATACCCGAAGTCTCAGAAACTCTCCGAATGCCCCCAAAGCCCCTAGCACTATATCGCGGTCCCCTTCCTCATTCAGAAGACCCTGGAAGTACCTCTGCTATCTCTGTTTAATCTGGGACTCCCCATCAAGACTCTACCGTCCTCGTCTTTGATGCACCTCACTTGATCCAGATCCCGAGCCTTCCTCTCCCTCACTTTAGCTAATCAAAACAACTTCTTATCCCCGCCCTTTTCCCCCAATTCCTCATAAAGTCGGCCAAACATTGTATTTTTAGCCTCCATGATATGGTATATTGATTGCAATTATTTTAATCCACTTTTCCCTTTAAAAATAAATTTAAACAATTCGAAATATATGAAATTACTTTTGATTTCCCATCTGGTGGTGACAGTTTGAGATCACCAGATGATCTTGAAAAATTATTGTCTTAAACTTGAGTGTTCTTTAACATATTATACTCCCGATATTGAAGGTTTAAACTTACTTTTTCGAATTAAAAGTGATAAAAGAAATATTACTAGTAGAATAAAATGATCTAATCAATATACTCAGTCAAATAAAAAGGCATATATTATTTATAAAATAATATCAACAATTCTTGTAACAGTTGTTGTAGCGATTTTCAAAAATAAAATTGATAAGTTCTTACCAAAGATCAATAATTTCTTAATAAAAATTAAAAGGATTATTAATGACCTTGCAATTAAAATTAGAAATATAGACTTTAAGTGAAAATTATGATGATCTTTTAAAAAGATTTTAAAAAAAGGAAGTTTAAGGCCTCTCATTTGAGGTTTAGCTTTGAGCCCCTTATCTTGTTGAGCAGCCCTTGTTCACCGTCCTAATCCTATTTTATAAAAGAAAAAAACTAATTCAGCTACTAAGGATAATTTTTCTTTTTGGTGGTCTTAGATAATGAATTTCTGAAATAAATAAAATAACTTCACATTATGAATCCAACAATTATATGTCGGATTGTATATAGATAAATGATGAAACAAGGAAAAGATTCAATTTTCAGTAAGGTTCTTAAATAATTGTAGAATGATTATAAGAGTAAAATTGCAAAATGTTCAAATATAAAGACTGGGGACTTTTACCAAACACTTTTTGTGAACGTATATGTTGAGATTATTTATTCTTTCATTCTTTCATACATGTATTGGTCATTATGTAGTTAGTTAGTATTGGGTATTTGTACAGCTACTATATATAGGACATCAACTTTGTATTTTCTTCTGAGTTAAAAAATAATGAAATAAGCTCCTTTTTCTTCTTCCTAGAAGCTTCATCTGCTTTTCCCTCTCTCTCTCTTTGTTGTGTGATCTAATCTGCCATTAGAGCTCATACTGAGCTCACCTCTTTTCTTCTGATTATCTCTAAACTTTCACATGGTATCAGAGCGGGACAACACCTGAAGCTCCATCTCCTTTCGATTTTCCGCTCTTCTACTCACAAAGTCAGAAATTGACCATTGTTACTCGATTTATTTTGGGAATTAGGGTTCCTATGTGGAAATCAACCAATCAATCAACTGTTCCTAGCTATTCATCTTCATCGATAACTATTTCATCCTAGTCAATTTGAATCATGATCGGAGGAGACGAAGTCCAAGTCATGAACAAAACCCTAGATTCAACAAGTCCACTATACATGCATCCATTGAAAAGCCCTGGATCTATGCTAGTTCCGATAGCTTTTGACGGAACAGGTTATAGATCATGGAGAAGAGGAATCCTCAGAGCACTCTCCGTAAAAAATAAATTAGGGTTCATCACCGGAAAATGTAAGAAGCCAGACTCTGATTCGGCTGACCTTGATCAATGGGAGCGATGCGATGTTATGGTAACTTCATGAATTTTAAACTCGATGTCTAAGGACCTGGCGGACAGCTTGCAATATGTCAATTATGCTAAAGAGCTTTGGCAAGAACTAGAAGACAGATACGATCAAACTAATGGTGCCAAGTTGTATCAACTGCAAAAGGAGATTAATGATCTGAGCCAAGGAAGCTTGGACATCACTGGATACTATACAAAAATGAAGAAACTTTGGGAAGATCTCAACACCCTGAATCTTCATGCTAAATGTGCTTGCAAATGCACCTGTGGAGCAAGAGAAAACATACATAAAGCTGAACAGGATAGAAGATTAATTCAGTTACTGATGGGGTTCAATGAAGTGTATACTATCGTGAGAGGGCGTATTTTGATGATGAACCCTCTCCCAACAATAGATCAAGCTTTCTCTATTCTTATTCAACAAAGGGAAGTTAAACCAAGCAATAGTTTTTCAATGGACTCTGCTACATTTAATATGAGTGGATCAGGAAAAAGCAATTTCAGAACTAACTACAATCAACAGGGAAACAACAACACCTATAGTGGATATAAGGGAAACCAGCTTAAAAGCAGACCTAGACCTTTTGTGACGACTGTAAGAGGCTAGGGCATACTAAGGACAAATGCTACAAACTTCATGGATTCCCACAGAGTTCCAAGTTCAATAAGGGAAGAAGAATTGCTCGAAATATTTTTGGACCATCAAATGAAGCTGATGTAGTAAAGGATGATAGGAATGGCCCTCAGGAATAGGAACAGAGTCGACACATGCACAGTCTGACTAAAGAACAATATGGCCAACTGCTCACCATCCTGGAAAGCTTTCAAGGAGGAGCAGATAAATCCACAAGCAATTGCATCAATGGAGGAGCTGTGAGCTTTGTAGGTATTTCAGCATGCTCTACTCATTTTGACTCTAGTAATCATTTGTGTGATAGTTCTAGTTTAGATGCTGACACCTGGATCCTTGATTTTTGAGTCACAAATCACATGACACATAAAAAATCAATCCTAACTAATGTTAGAACCTTAGTTTACCCATGCCTAGTCACCCTACCAAATGGCTACAAGGTTAAGGTGACACTGATTGGTGATGTAATCCTAACTCCAAAATTCAGTCTCAATAAGGTCCTTGTTGTTCCCAGTTTTAAATTCAATCTGATATTAGTCCACTCTTTGATAGTTCAACTTGATTTTATTGTAGTGGTCACCAAGAACATTTGCATTCTTCTAAAGGGCCCTTCATTGAAGAGGCCACTGGAGATTGGTAAAGCCAAGACTGGTATGTATCTACATTGTTCAAGTAACTGTAACACTGGTTCAACCCTCTCTAATTCTTCTAGTGCATCCATTCCATGTTTAACTAATAATGAGGACAAGATAGATTCTGTACTTAACACATCTACCTTACCTTCTTCTTCCCAACTAGTTAGCACAAGTAAATTGGTTTCTACTGCTCCTGTTACTTCCACCATGGTTACCCTATCTTATAGTAGTAATAGAAGTAGCTCACTTCCACATTCAGATCACTCTATAAATATTTCAAGCAATAATAGTGAGTTTACTTTGTCTAGTAATTCCTCTACTACAGAACTTTTACTTGATATTTTGTGGCATAACAGATTAAGGCATGTACCTTTTGTCAAAATGAAAGGAATTTTCTCTATACGTGTTGCCTTTGCACCCAAAAAACCTTTTCTTTGTCCTATCTGCGCAATGGTGAGACAAACCAGGTTATCTTTCCCAGAAAGAATAACATTGACTACCAAACCCTTTGATCTGCTACATATTTACTTGTGGGGCCCATACAATATTGCAATAAATAATAAATTAAAATACTTCATTACCCTTGTAGATAATTACAGTAGGTCGACATGGACCCACTTATTAAGTTGCAAAAGCAATGCTCTACACACCATTAAGACTTTCTTTGCTATGGTAGATTAACAATTCAATACCAATGTCAAAACTATAAGAACAGACAATAGTCTTGAGCTTACCAGCCAAGAGGTCACTTCATTCTTACAATTAAAGGGCATTATACATCAAAGAACATGGCCATATACACCATAACTAAATGGTGTGGCGGAAAGAAAACACAAATATTTGTTAGAAATAGCCAGGGCTCTACTCTATCAGTCAAAATTACCCAAGCAGTATTAGGGTGAATGCATTCTGACTTCTACCTACCTAATAAACAGACTACCCTCTTCATCACTCAAAACCAAATATCCCTTTGAACTTCTACACCAGAAAAAGCCAAGCTACTCACATCTCGGAAGTTTTGGTTGTTTATGCTTTCCCACCACTCTCAATACACACAAAGATAAGTTTGAGCCAAGAACTACTCCCCATGTTTTTATGGGTTATCCCTTTGGGATAAAAGGCTATAAGGTACTAAATCTGGTCAATAAGAAGATAAGTATCTCAAGAGATGTAGTATTCCATGAAAATGTATTCCCATTTGCCATGTTCACTGAGTCAAACAAAGTTTTTCCCTCATTTACTCAAATGAAATCATACTTGTCAGATGATTTGTTTCTTCCCGATGATATAGGCAGTGTTCCACTTTCAATAAGTGATAATGCTCACCATGAAGTGTCACCTGGGAACCTGTCTAGGCCTGAGCCCTGCTCACCCCCATCTAACCCTTACAATGATGACTCCAGACCTTCTCACTCACCCTTAAGAAGCCAGACATCAGGAAGTTTTCCTCTTGTTGACAGTCCAGGAGAGGTCCATTCTGATGCACCTCACAATCCAACTATTATAATCCAGGATAAGGAATATCAGTCTCAAATTAGAACAGACCCTCTAGAACTTTGAAAATTCCTACCTATCTTAAAGATTATGAATTCCCATACTTCAGCAAAATCATCAAAACCAACCAATCTCTCCAAATGATAGCCAAAGTATACAGTCTTTTTCTTTCACACATCTGCCCCCTAAACCTCTTGATAACTCACCTAATGAAACACATTCCACTTGTTAGCATTTGATAGGAACTGGTCCATATGAATGTGAACCTAGCTCATATGAGGAAGATACTGTAAAGCCTGCCTGGCAAGCAGCAATGAATCAAAAATTCCAAGCATTATATGGAAATAAAACCTGGGACCTAGTTCCTCTTCCAATTGGAAAGAAGGCAAAAGGGTGTAATAGGTAATAAGATCAAACGTAAGGCAGATGGTAGTATAGAGAGATTTAAAGCTAGATTAGTAGTTAAGGGATATACATAACAAGCTGGGATAGATTACACATAAACATTCTCACCTGTAGTAAAAATGACAATTGTTATGGCTCTAATAGCAACAATAGTCAAGAAGGGGTGGCAGATCTTACAGCTAGATGTAAACAATGATTTTCTTCATGGGGATCTCCATGAAGAGGTGTATATGGAGATACCGCTAGGCCTAGTTGTGGACTTACCAGGTCTAGTGTGCAAGTTGAACAAGTCCCTATATGGACTCAAACAAGCAAGTAGACAATGGTATGAGAAACTAATTGAAGCCTTGTGTTCTAGGGGGTACACTCATTCAATGCTTGATTATTCTTTGTTCTATAAGAAGAGTGAAGGCTCAGTAATGTTTGTAGCTGTGTATGTAGATGAAGTTCTTGTTACTGGCACCCATATGTAAAAGATTGAGTCCCTGAAAACTTTTCTATACAATAATTTTAAAATAAAGGATCTAGGGAGACTTCATTACTTCCTAGGACTGGAAGTTCAATACATAGAGAAAGGGGTTTTAATGTCACAAAGGAAATTCACTATTGATCTTTAAGAGATTTTGGATGTATAGATTGTCCTTCTATGACTTCTCCTGCAGACCCCTCTGTGAAATTAAAGGCTAATGAGGGAGCTCTACTGGCTGACCTTTCTTATTATAGGAAGTTGATTGGCAAACTCAATTTTCTCATTAACACTAGATTGGAAATTGCCTATAGTGTGCAACATCTCAGCCAATTCATGCAAAGTCCCAGGGAACCCCATTTGAAGGCAGCATACCATGTCCTAAGATACTTAAAAGGTGATCCATCTTTGGGAATCTTCCTCAACAACAATGCAGACTATGGAGTAAATGCATTCTGTGAATCAGACTGGGCTACTTGCTCCCAATCCAGAAAATCAGTTAGTGGGTACTTTGTGCTACTTGGTACTAGGCCTATTAGTTGGAAATCTAAGAAACAGTCTACTATTTCACTATCTTCTGCAGAAGCTGAATATATGTCAGCTAGAATGGTGGTTGGTGAACTTGTATGGTTGGAAATACTTCTCAATGAACTTACTATTCCATTGGCCTTGCCTATCCCCATATTCTGTGATAGCCAAGCTGCTTTACACATCGCAAGTAACCCTGTGTTCTATGAACGAACGAAACATATCGAAGTGGATTGTCACTTTGAGAGAGATCAACTAAAAGAAGAGCTAATTTCTCTCCATCATGTTTCTACTAATGACTAGTTAGCTGACATCTTGACCAAGTCCTTAACAGGGATCAAGCATGTTGCACTTCTCAGCAAGTTGGATGTGAGGTCCTCCCCTCCAACTTGAGGGGTTTGTTGAGATTATTTATTCTTTTATTCTTTTATTCTTTCATACTTGTATTCATACATGTGTTGGTCATTAGGTAGTTAGTTAGTATTGGGTATTTGTACGGCTACTATAAATAAGATATCAACTTTGTATTTTCTTTTGAGTTGAAAATAATGAAATTAGCTCCTTTTTTTTCTTTCTAAAAGTTTCATCTGCTTTTCTCTCTTTGTTGTGCGATCTTGTGACGACCCAAAGGGGTCATCACCAGATTTTCCTTTTTTTTTTTTGTGCTTTCGAGGCCTTAAAACTACACTTTTAGTTGCTTCGATTTGGGTGCACAGTCCGGGCGCGTAGCCGGAAGGATTATATGTTAAATTATATGAAAATTTTCAAAATATGGCTTTAAAATGATTAAAGTTGACTTCGGTCAATATTTTTGGTAAACGGACCCGGACCCGTGATTTGACGGTCCCGAGGGTCCGTAGAAAAATATGTGACTCGGGCATGTTCCCAGAGTCGAAATCCGAGATCTAGAACTCGGGTAAAATAATTTTTCTGTGAAATTATTTTTCTGAAATTATTAAGGACAATGGAAATAAAATTGATTAAAAGACTATGGTATCAGACTCGTATTATGGTTCCGATGCCCGGTACAAGTCTTAAATATGTGTTAAGCACTTTTTATAAACTATGGTCGAAATCGGACGTCATTTGACATATTTCGGACCTAAATATCTAAAGTTGGAAGTTTATGAAGTTAGAATGAAAAATGATGATTTTGAGGTTTGATCCATTGACTTTGATGTTGTTTTGGCGATTTGATCGCTCGGTTAAGTCCGTATGAGGTTGTTGAGTTAGTGTGTGTGTTTGGTTAGGAGCCCCGAGCGCTCGGGATTAATTTGGAGGTGGTTCGAGGTATTTTTGAACTTAGGAAAAGATCAGATTTTTGCTGCAATTTTCACTCAGGCATTTTGTTCTTTGCGAACGCGGCCCCAGGCTCGCATTCGCAATGCTTTGGTTTCCCCCTCTTACGCGTTCACGGCCCACTTCCTGCGTTTGCGTAGTTCATTTAAACCCTTCACTGCGTTCGTGTAGACCAACCCCCAGGGCCCCCCACCAGATTTCTCTTCGCGTTCCCATCACACTATCGCGAACGCGATGCCCCAAGTTTCTCTTCATCGCAAACGCGTCCTCTTAGTCGCAATCGCGTAGGGTAAAAACCCTTTAGTGATTTTTTAAAAAACAGAACATTAGATACGGGATTTTCTCCATTTTTCTCACACGGACAATTCTTCCTCGCCCTCCATAGACGATTTTGAAGGACCTTTCCACCATAACTTCATAGGTAAGTGTTCCTAACCTTGTTTTTTCTCAATTTCATCAACTAATCACTAATTTCTAAGCCTAAAAACATGAAATTAAGGTAAAAATTGAAGGTTTTGGGTAGAGTTAGGGTTTTGAGAATTTTGGATGATTCAACCTCAATTTGGGATCGAATCTTAAAACAAATTATATATATAAACTCGTGGGGTTATGGGTGACTAGGTTTTGGTCCGAGCCTCGTGTTTGGACCATGTGGGCCCAGTGTCAAATTTTGGTATTTTCGGAAGAATGCTAAAAAATTCATATCTAGGCTACGGGGTGTTGCCATCGTCCTTATTGATATTATTGAATTAATTATGCCTAGATATCATTGTTTCGGAGTCGGATTATAGAGGAAATGCGGTATTTGAGGATTGATTGCTATTCTTTGGACCGAGGTAAGTGTTTGATCTAACTTTGGCTTGAGGGAATGAGATTATAGTGTTATTAATTGTTAATCGCTAAAAGATCAAGTACGGTGTATAGGCATGGTGACGAGCATCTATACACCGATGTTTAGCATGACCGTGGGTCCTTGTTTGTACTTATTCTGATATTTTTGGGTCTCTTCCATGCTAATTGATGAATTCTACATAATGTGAAGAGTATGGGGATTAGTTATGAATTGTAAATTCTTTAGAGCGTTGGCTCGAGCGATAAAAATACTATTGAGTTAGAAATGAAAGAAATGGAAAGAGATATGATTAATCCCTTGTAGGGATGGTTTGAGTATATTGATTATCTCCCTTGCCGGGATGTGAAAGTTGTTATTATTGCTCCTTTGTCGGGATTTAGCTGTTTAATTGTGTTTTTCCCTTGCCGGGACATTTCTTATTATTTGCTTATTCCCTCGACCATTTGGTTGTGATTGTTGTTTGGATGAGGAAGAGTGATAATGCACGAAGGGTCATTCCGTGCCATGTTTGATTATATTTGCACGAAGGGTCATTCCGTGCCATGTTTGATTATATTTGCACGAAGGGTCATTCCATGCCATGTTTTGATTATATTTTCACGAAGGGTCATTCCGTGCCATGTTTTGATTATATTTGCACGAAGGGTTCTTCTGTGCCATGTTTTGATTATTTATGGACGAAGGGACATTCCGTGCTCTGATTTGACTATAATTACACGGAGGATCATTTTGTGCCATGAAATGAGAGTTATGTGAGGGAAAGCACGAAGTGTGATGCCGTGCATTTTATTTGATTGCTTTTGGTGAGAATGAGAGTAAAAGCACGAAGGTTGATGTCGTGCAACTGTTGATTTTTCTGCTTTTGTTAATCATTGTTATTGCCCTATTTCTTACTTAAGTTGTTGACTTTATATCCGGATTGTACTCGCCCATAGTATGCTTCCCTCCCTTTTAACTGTTTAATTTCGGTATTCTTTCCTTTTAT
>MU726892.1:4685-51750 GCA_026770625.1 Nicotiana glauca | reverse complement strand
ATATATATATATATATATATATATATATATATATATTGAACTGCACAGGTTGATTTGGTAGTCATGTCTAGCCTCGTCACTACTTCGCCGGGGTTAGGCCAGGCACTTACCAGCATATGGGGTCGGTTGTGCTGATGCTACACTTTTGTGCTTTTTACACTGATCACGGTACCGGAGCAGCTTTTGGACCACAGCAGTAGTATATTGATCGGGAGTTGACTCCAGTCCAGGGACTTACGAGGTAGCCTAGCTGGCGTTCGCAGGCCGAAGTCCCTTTCCATACTTTCAGTTTGTTTTCATTGTACCGAGACAGACATTATGTATTTTCTATTCAGACTTGTTTGTAGCACTCTTTAGTGGTTCGTGAGATAGCGACTCCAGTCTTGGGTAGAGAAATATTAACTTCCACATTATTTTGGGTTTTCAGTTATTTATGTTATAAAAGACTTCCGCTTTTATTTAAAGACTCGTTATTTTATTATTGTTGTGTTGTTATCCGAAAATGTTTAAATGATTGGCTTGCCTAGCTCCAACAATAGACGCCATCATGACTCCCGAGGGTGGGAAATCCGGATCGTGACAGATCTAATCCGCCATTTGAGCTCACCTCTTTTCCTCTGAATATCTCTAAGCTTTCACAGTATATTTGTGGTGTTATTATTGTTGGTGAAATAGTATAATAAGATAAACTTGACGTTAAATTTTCCTTTTTCAAAAAAGGAGTTCAAATAAAATATTTTTGTGAAGTATTGCAACATACGATTTAATAATCTGCATTATTAAACCGTATTATGATTATTTTTTTCTTTGGCTAATGAGCTTATGTTTTGCGTCGAATAACACATTGTTTTATTGATTTGGTTTATGATATTTAGTATAATAATTTGCCTTCTCAAAAATATTTCTCTTCGAATTGAAAAAGATTAATCATACCACTGTAATCCTTAAAAGAATTCCTCCAAACAAGGGATATGCCCCATCTCAGTTCATTTTTTGGATTTATTTTAGGGACAAAGGGGATTTTCTTTCCCATTCAAAAGGTGAGGGTGGTATTATTTTTCTATCCTGAAAGATTAAGGGAGTAAAGTCGAATTCACTCAAGTAAAATGATCCCACTATTCTTTGCAATCGTAATAAGTAGCATTATAGTTTCTTTTATATTCTGTAGATCATTAAATTTGATTTAGTTTAAATTATTCTTAGTTTGTTTGCATGGTTTTGGATTTAATTGGTTGAATACAAAAATGAATATTAACTTAGGATTTTCCTAAAGGGAATCATACGGGAACGTAACTGAAAAAATCACTATTTATCAATAATAACCATTTTTGTCATGCTATAAAAAATAGCCAAAAGAATTACTAATAATATACAACATTCACAAAACGTAAGCAATTTTTTTTTTTCAATGGGTGCTGATGCAATTCGCTGAAAACATATAGACGGGGCATATACAAAATTTGACGAAGTTTGAAGATAAGTTAGACTAGCTTGGAGTAAAAATTCATTACCAATTATATATAATATTAACATAAAATCAGGCAAAAGAATTGTTTTCAATGGGCATGGTCGGAATTTGTAGAAAACGTATAGATGAGACAATCTATAAAATTTGAGCAAGATAAGAATTATTTTCAATGGGCATGGTTGAAATTCGTAGAAAACGTATAGATAAGACAATATACAAAATTTAAGCAAGATCGGAGGTGATTTGAACTGATTTGGTATCAAAATTCATACTTAAAATCGACTCTAAAAAATTCTTCTGCGACACATGTATCAAATATTTATTATGCATGTATCTAACATTCAGATTGATATACATGTGCAGGGGCGAAGCCACCTGACCACCCTTTGCCGGAATATTAGGAAAACTTACACTGTGTATATAAGTAAAATATTAATTTTAAATGCATAAAATATATATTGAACACCTTTTGGCGGAAACTTTTTTTCTTACTTCTTTCAAGTTTGAACACTCTTGAAAATATTTCTGGTTTCGCCACTGTACATGTGATACACACACATATATGATAGGCAGTGTGATACACGCATCATATTTTTCTATGTTAATCTCAACTCTGAATTTTCAATTCAAACCACCTCAAATCTACCAAAGTTCAGATTGAAACTCGTAAGTTGTTTTCAATTTATTCCAACAATACCCCCACTCAAAAGAAAGCAAAATTTTAACTTTTTTAATACAATTAGCTAATTGGGTAATATTAATATTATTTGATTAATATTAATAATTTTTTTAATGAATTTACCAAATTTTGTACTAATTGGCTTATGGACAAACATAATTGATAACGGTTAGTTAACTTGGAGTCTTTTACAAGATGCAATAATGGGCCTTAAATTTCGCAAAAATCTTTGGGCCCATTGATTAGAGCTCGCAACTCTTAAGGACATGCTATAAGAGAAAATCTCACTTTATACCTATTAATTCTGAACTATTTATCAATGTTCAGGTCCAAACTATTTACTACTTCTACTTATGGGGCGCAAATTATTTATCCGGTTAAAATGAAATAGAAGTGGAGAAACCTGGTAAGCATAACAACACCGAATATGAATTGGAGAAGGAAGTCAACACGAGAAGGTTGGTGCTTAGAGTTGTAAATGGAGTTCCATTCTTCGTCTATTTTCTTGCTTAGAGTTGTAAATGGAGTTCCATTCTTCCTCTATTTTCTTCTTCTTCTCTAAAACCATTAGTTTTCTAAAGTTAACACTTGAATTCTTTTCCATTTCTATTATGGTGTTTAATTCTAAAATAATTTTCTCTTATTGTAGTATTCTGGGGTTCATCATTAATAGGAATTTACATTTGTTTCTCACTAGTACCTTCTATTTCTCTTCATCCAAACTCATTTTTGGAGATTTATTGCACAAAAATTCAAATCCACCATTGAAGGACCTTGAAGCTTGAAACTCATAATTTGGTTTGTTTGAGTTTTAATTATTTTGATCCGATCCCTATATGAGTTTGTTTGGAAAGTTGATTGGAGGTTGTAGCTAAAGTTTTATTCAATTAGGTGGAGATTTTGTAGTAGATTTTAGAAGTTTGAGTTGAAATATAGTCGAACAAGAGGAGAAGACAAATTTGTATTGTATGCTCAAATAGTATACAATTATTCGATTTTGGTATACAAATCATTCCAACTATATACCCTATTAGTATAGCTATATACTATATTAGTATCATATGCTAGTTAAATCATTTTTTGGTTGTATTAGCTGCATTTATTAGTACAATATTTGATTTTCTTTAATAATAGTAATATAGTTCAATATCTTGAAATATTTTATTACATTAATATGTGGTACATAATTTTTTTATTTTTCTCTTTATGCATGTGTATTTTGTAATAGTAGTATATTCATATAGTTGCTGGGAATTAACCTAAAACTATATACCATGTTGGTACATTTATATGCCATATTGGTATCATATGGTAGTTTGAACATTTTTTTTTGGTTGTTTTGACTGTATTTTTAAGTGAATTCTTTTCTGAAATTATTTATATGAACGTGATTTGCAATGCTGGAAATTTTTTTGTGCTGATGGATATAGATTATGTGTATTATGTAATAGTTTTGATAATTATATGCAAATTTTGGAGTGACCCATACAACTATATATCCTGTTAGTATATGGAATGAGCAAGTTGCTTAGCGAATATTTAGTTTGCAATGCGAGCATGTAATTTTCTCATACTTTTATTGTATCCTTTAATGTTTTGGTACAGTAGTATATTCATAGATAGTTATAGCAATATTCTAGAGCAATCATATGCTCTGTTGGTATACATGTATACCATATTGGTATCATGTGGTACTGGAAGTCTTTTTTGCTACTTATATTTTTATTGCATTTTTCAATATTTTATTATCATTTCTATTTTAACTAGTATATATGGAGATTTAATGGCCGTAGATTATATTGTCTTGCTCTATCACTGGTTGGTGTTACGGTTAATGGTAGAGTATGTACAAATATTTGTAGGAAAGGATATCAAGGTTTGCATGGCAATCACGTGGAATTAAAAAATAAACAAGAAATAAAGAAAAAAACAAAAATAAAAAAATAAAGAAGAAGTCAAATTTGAGTGTGAAATAAGTTATGGTAAAAATAACAATAATAAAATTTGGCAAAAATAAATGAATAAAAGAGAAAAAATAAAAAAAAATATGAAGAAAATGAGAAAAAAGAAAAGGAGAATAGAAAAGATAAAAGGAAAAAAGAAAAGAAGCATTGAAATAAGAAAGAATTGGAGAATAAAGAAAAAATTTCCCAAAAAAACTACTATGGGTAGGAAATGCAATTAGTTTATGGGTATAAAAATAAATGGGTAGACAAGGGTAAATAGTTTTCATTTTGTGGGTAACTGTGTCAAAACCTCATGCGATAAATCAAGGCCCACCACCTTTTTGTCCTTCTCAAAAGTAATTATTTATAAAAAATCAAAAATAGTAAAGCTTATATTATTCCAAAATTTAAAATAGCAAAGGGTCAAATATATCCTTATAGTTTTAAAAATGGTTTAAGAATATCTCATGTTATACTATTGGGCTATCACTGCCCTTGCCGTCAAACTTTGGAACAAAAATACCTGTACTTTGGATGGAACGCCACGTAGTAACAAAAGATTAAAATGACCCATTTCCTTTTTACCCTAATTCATTTAAAAGAAACCCACTACCTGACACAAATTTCAAGAGTTGTGGACTGTTTTCAAGAGTCTGGACTATTTGCTGCAATTTTTTTTTAGTTTTTGTGATGGCGCGATAGGTCATCTTATGAACTAAAATTAATTTTGAATTCTGATGCCTTAGAAACATTTTTTTATCTGTCACAACCCATAATCTAACCATGTTCGTGATGGCGCCTATTATATCACAAGGCAAGCCTATTCCCAAAATATTACTACAATTTTGATTATAAAAATTTAATAAAATATTTTCAATACTTTAATTCATGATAAACTAAACCAACTCAATATATAAATAATATAAAATACGGAAACATGTCCCAAACATCGGGGTGTGACTAAGTCAAGAGCGTCTAAAACTATAAACTAAAATATATAAACTGTCTAACTATGCAGAAGAAGAAATGACAAGAGGAGTAACAAGGTCCTGCGGATGTTAGCAGCTACCTTGCAATCTCCCAAAGATAGCTGGCCTGAACTCAATAATCTCTGCGCTCTAACTCACCTGGATCTGCACATAAAGTGCAGGGTGTAGTATGGGCACAACCAACTCAGTAGTAACAGAAATAACTAAGGAACTGACCAGTAGTGACGAGCTAAGCAAAACAATCCAATTATTTATTTTCATAGTTTACAATAAACATGAATGAACAGGTAAATTCCATAAAACCAACAAATGCCACAAAGAAATTAACAGGTAAATGCAGCAACAACAAAAGTAATTGCAACCTCACAACAATATCACTACATCACTCATCACTCGGACTCAACACTCAGCACTCAACACTCAATACACTCAATACTTTACGCTCATTGGGGTGTGTACAGACTCCGGAGGGGCTCCTAAAGCCCTAGCGCTAAGCACGGACAACGCACGTGCTACAATATCAATACCTGGATCCGCACGATCAACTCACATGCTACGTAGACAACTCACGCGCTACGGTATAAATACCTGGACTCGCATGGTCAACTCACGCGCTATGGTATTAATATCCTCACAACTAGGCCCTCAGCCTCACTCAATCATGTACCTCACTAGCCTCACCATCATTAATAAATAAGGAAACGCAACCCACATCAAGTATCACAATATATTAACAAATAATAGAGACTGCGGTAAACATGTACAATAATTTCTATGACTGAGTACAAATAAAGTACGCATGAAAAAAGCCTAAGCATGATCTCTAACGTGAAGGCAGACCAGTTCAACAACAAATAACTACATAAACACAGATGATGGCCATGAGGCCTCATGGGATGGACCAAGTCTCCATCCCTCGAGGTATACACCCACTTGCTCATCACCTAGCTTGAGTATCACCTCCAAAAATTCACACGATATCAAATTCTCTGCGTTTATACCCTCAAGGCCAAACTTAAAACTATTACTTACCTCGACAGCTTAAAATCCTACTCTGGGATGTCCTCGTCCCTCAACTCGATCTCCAAAAACTCCGAATCACAATTCCTATGGTGAAAATCACCTCCAAATCGCTCAAATCCGAGCTCTCCAACTCAAAATATAACCGAATGAACAAAATCTTATTTTACATATTTTTTCTGCAAGATATTTTGCCTCGTTTCTCATGCCACATAATCCCAAAACTCATATTTTATGCCTCCAATTAATTTCTTGTAAAATTCTAGTCAAGTTAGGCTTTTGAATCACTCAATTTGACCTTATAATAAATTAGATATGTAGGTTTTAGTATTTGCAAATAGTGTAGATTTTTAAATACGTCATCAGTGGCAATTTCGTAATTAATCTGAAAATTTTGGCACCCTAATTCTTACTAAAATAACCATAAAATCCCTATACGATGTTCACATTCGACGATTCTTTTTGTTATGGGTCCATAATTATGATATAGATCTAATGCTTCAATCAAAAAGAAAATTGGAGCTCATTTGTTCAATATGATATCATTTTTTCTTGAAGAAACGACATCGATTCATAAGAAAAACGAGCACAACACAACCGAAACCTATCCGAAACTCACCCGAGGCACTTGTGAACTCTACCAATAATTCCAACAAGTCATATATCACTACCTGAACATAGTCAAACCTTCGGAACATCCTAAACAACAATGAAATACCAAATCAACCTAGAATTCATGCCTAAGAACTTCTAAACTTCCAATTTTTGCCAATTCAAGCCTAATTCTACCACAGACCTCCAAATTACATTTCGAAATCGTTTACTCATAAGTCAACTTTCGGTTGACTTTTCTAATTTAGCCTTTTAACTAAGAGACTAAGTGTTCATATCACTCCAAAACTACTCCGAACCCAAACTTACCAACTCGATACAACTCAACACAGCTGAATAACACAAAAAGAAACAGAAATGAGGAAAACTGGGCTATAACTCTCAGAACGAATGACCGGGTCATATATCTTGCCCCTCTTAAACAAATGTTCGTCCTCGAATGTATCTAAAAACATATCTGGAGTCTCAAATAGGTGAAACCTTCAGAAATCTCGTCACATTCAAATCACATATACTCATCTCACGATCACATCATACTCATCACGTATTTATCCAGCCAGAATTTCCATTAATAGGGACACTATCGGACATATAAGTCCGCAAGCACGTGCTCACACAATCAACACCCCTCTGCTTAATCTACAGTCAAAATCCAGCCTTAAGTCCTCCATACTGGCACAACATCATCACACAGAAATCACATCTCGCACCTCTTCCAGGGAATCACAAGCCATCAATGCACAACTGATACCGAGCGCTCATGCGCGCATACGAATGCGTGGAAGGAATTCTCAGAGTTACGATTTAGGATGACTCAATACCGCACAATAAGAAATCAAGAAGGTGAATATTTCCTAAAGGTTCTGCAGCCTCTCAACGATAAGTACAGACGTCTCCGTACCGATCCACAAGACTCTAGTAAACCCACTCATAACTCGTGAGACCTATGTAACCTAAGCTCTAAATACCAATTTGTCACGACCAAAAATCTAACCAAGGTCGTGATGGCGCCTATCGTGTTAAAAGGCAAGCCTATTCCCAAAATATTACTACTAATTTGATTATAAGAATTTAATAAAATATTTCTAATAATTTAATTCCTGATAAACTAAACCAACTCTATATATAAATAATATAAAATACGAAAATGAATCCCAAACATCGGGGTATCACTAATTCAAGAGCATCTAAAACTATAAACTACAATATATAAACTATCTAACTATGCAAAATAAGAAATGACAAGAGAAGTAACAAGGTCCTGCAGCGCTAGCAGCTACTTTGCAATCCCCAAAGATAGCCGGCCTGAACTCAATAATCGATGCGCTCTAACTCACCTGGATCTGCACAAAAAGTGTAGGGTGTAGTATGAGTACAACCAACTAAGTAGTAATATAAATAACTAAGGAACTGAGCAGTAGTGATGAGCTAAGCAAAACAGTCTAATTATTTATTTTCATAGTTTACAATAAACATGAAATAATAGGTAAATTCCATAAAACCAACAAACACCACAAAGAAATTAACAGGTAAATGCAGCAACAACAAAAGTAATTGCAACCTTACAGTAATGTCACTCCATCGCTCACCACTCGCACTCAACACTCAACACTCAATACACTCAAAACGCTTTGCTCACTGGGGTGTGTACAGACTCCAGAGGGGCTCCTAAAGCCCTAGCGCTAAGAAGGAACAACTCACGTGCTACAATATCAATACCTGGATCCGCACGGTGTACTCACGTGCTACGTGAACAACTCACGCGCCATGGTATCAATACCTGGACCCGCACAGTCAACTCACATGCTACACGAATGACTCATGCACTATGGTATTAATATCCTCACAACCAAGCCCTCAACCTTACTCAATTATGTACCTCACTAGTCTCACCATCATCAACAAACAAGGGAACACAACCCATATCAAGTATAACAACATATTAGAAAATAACAGAGACTGAGGTAAACATGTACAATACTTTCTCTGACTGAGTACAAATAAAGTAAGCATGAATATAGTCTAAGCATGATCTCTAACATGAAAGCAGACAAGTTGAACAACAAGTAACTACGTAAACACAGATGATAGCCATGAGGCCTCACGGGACGGACCAAGTCTCCATCCCTCGAGGTATGCACCCACACACCCGTCACCTAGAGTGTGTATCACCTCCAAACAGTCACACGATATTAAATTCTCCAGGTTTATACCCTCAAAACCAGAGTTAAATCCATTACTTACATCGATAGTGTAAACTCCTACCATGGGATGTCTTTGTCCCTCAACTCGGTCTCCAAAAGCTCCGAATCACAATTCCTACGGTGAAACTCGCCTCCAAAATCTCCCAAATCCAAGCTTCCCAACCCAAAATATGACCGAATGAACAAATCCTTATTTTATATATTTTTTTGCCATCTATTCTGCCTCATTTCTCATATCCAACAATGTCAATACTCAAATTTTATGCCTCCAATGGATTCCTTGTGAAATTTAGTCAAGTTAGGCTTTTGAATTACTCAATTTGACCTTATAATAAATTAGATATGTAAGTTTTAGTATTTGCAAATAGTGCAGATTTTTAAATACGTCGTCAGTGGTAATTTTGTAATTAATTTGAAAAATCTGGCAATTTATTTCTTACTAAAATGACCATAAAATCCTCATACGTTGTTGAAATTCAACAATACTTTTTTGATACGGGTCTATAATTATGATATGGATCTAATGCTTCAATCAAAAAGGAAATCATATCTCATTGTTCAATATGATATCATTTTTTCTTGAAGAAATGGCGTCGAATTATAAGAAAAACGAGCACAACACAACCCAAACCTATCCGAAACTCACTCGAGGCCCTCTTGACCTCTACCAATAATTCTAACAAGTCATATATCACTACCCGAACTTAATCGAACCTTCGGAACAACCGAAATAACACCAAAACACCAAATTAACCTCAAATTCAAGCCGAAGAACTTCTAAACTTCCAACTTTTGCCAATTCAAGCCTAATTCTATCACGGACATCCAAATTATATTCTAGTCACACTCCTAAGTCTAAAATCACTCAATGAAGCTAATTGAATCATAAAATTCAAATCCAAATTCGTTTACTCATAAGTCAACTTTCGATTGGCTTTTCTAACTTTACTTTCTAACTCAGATACTAAGTGTTCATATCACTCCAAAACTACTTTGAACCCAAACCTACCAACTTGATACAACTCAACACAACTGAACAACACGTAAAGAAATAGAAATGGGGGAAACTTGCTATAACTTTCAGAACGAGTGACATGGTCATTACATTATCCCTCTTCGATTTGCGTGGCAGTTCGGATATATTTTCGAAAAGCTTTTATGTTGAAATTTGATATAAATAAGGAATTTTTTGGTAACCTTATTTGAGTTAACTTCGGTCAATAATTTTGGTAAACGGTCCTGGACTCGTATTTTGACAGTCCCGGTGGGTCTGTATCAAAATATGGGACCTGGGCATATGCCTAAAATCGGATTCGTAGGTCCCTAGCCCGAGTTATATTTTTTGTTAAAAATTGGAAGTCTCAAAATTTATTTGATTTTAAGAAATAATTGATGTTTGATTTGGTTGGTATCGGTTCTATATTTTAGTTCCGAAGTCCGATACAGGTCAAATATAATATTTTTGACTTATTTGTGAAATTTGGTAGGAAACGGAGTCGGTTTGACCTAATTCGGATTTCTAGTGGTAAAAATAGAGATTTCAAAGCTTTCTTGACAATTTCATTTGATTTGGTATTCAATTCGTAGTTCTACGTATTATTTTGGCGATTTGAACATGCGAGAAAGCTCATATGATGTTTTTAAACTGGTGTGCACTTTTGGTTTGGAGTCCCGAGGGGCTTAGGTATATTTTTGGATATTTGGTTGAGAGACTAGTAAAGTTAAGAAATTTGGGAGTTTGACCATCGCTAATATCGGGTTAAGATGACATGTTTTCAGTATCTTGAGTGCGCGAGCAAGTTCGTAGCATGTTTTATGATTGAAATTCATATATGGTTCGTGTTTGGGAGGTTCTGGATGAGTTTTGGGGTGGTTCTGTATCATTTCGGAGAAGTTTGGGTTTTGCTTGTTTTTAGTGCGACACTGTTCATTCGCAATTGCGAACCTTTTATGGCAATTACGAAAACACTGTTCATTCGCAAATGCAAAGTTTTGTTCGTAGATGCGATATCTGCAGCTGAATAAAAGATGACTTAGATGGGATTTTTGATTCATTTTCCAAATTTTCAAAACCTGAATCACAAGAGGCTATTTTTCAAAGAACTTTTCTTCCCCAAATCATTGGAAGTGATGTTAAACTTGTGCATATCATAGATGTTGATTACATGAGAGGAATATGAAGAAGAATAGGGAGCGCATCATTGAAAGATAAAAATAAAATGAGAGGCATCAAGGTTTTTCTGCTACATTGTAGCATTACAAAGCTTATGAAGTTTTTGAACATGTATGTAACGAGTGTGGAATCAAACTCGCTCTTTTCCATCAACTGCATGGAAAAACATGCAGTTCTATTATGATTTGTTTTGCATGTGTTAATCATATAAATAAGGTGAGTTTAATTGTGATTCTTATTAACTATAACAGTGTGAATTAGATAGTTGAATTTCTTCCTTTCAGGCCATAGCCATAAAATAGAAATTTCTCTAATATGAGTTAGCTCAAATGAGTACCTAAACCTATCCTTTTTCAGGCAAAGCTGGCATAGGTTTTCCTCTTATCTTATCTTGCAAAGTGACCATTGTTCGAATGCAAAGATCATGTAGCCAATCTTACTTACACCCTTTGTAGTATCCGTCCTTATATATCGTATTAATAATCGAAATATGATCGAAAGAAAAAATCTCTATTTGATAGGGCTTCTTCCTATACCTATGAATTCCACCCAGAAATAATTCATTTGATGAATCCGTTGGTCTTCCAATATCAACAGGTTGATTGTTTCTCTCCTGTATCTTCCCAAAGGAAAAATGATCTCTGAGAGTTGTTTTCTGAATCCAAAAAAGGTAAAGTGGGACTTAGATTTTGGGTGGCATCTTGTTGAAAAGAAATGTTTTAGATATTTTTACATCACATATATGGTCTTTCAGTCCCCGAACAATAATCAGATGATGCACCATCGATTATAAAGATCTAACAATGTACTACATGATGTCCTCTTTTAAAAATTCTCTTTTGTGATTTAGTAGTATTTATGACTTGCTAAACTAACATCACAAGTTATAGTTCGTCAATATTCATTCTGCTAGCTTGTTATAGAAAATTCCATTGTCACAATAGTCAAAAAGATTCTAAATAAAAAGGCAATATTAATGAAAACTAAAAAATTTTGAGAACTCAAAATTGGAGGACATGAGCAATGCTTGAAAGTTTTCTTTTTGCATATAGTCTTGTTTATAGAATCGTGTATTTTTAACTCTTTGGTTCATGTAGTATTTCTCTTATTCTTAGCAAACATGATAGTTCACTCACCCCAGTTACTTTGTGTATGTTTTTCTCTATTTTGACTTAACATTGTATTTCTCTTTTAATAATTTTTAACAAATACCTACATGATAGTATTTTATTCTACAACATGTTACACTTCTCTATTTGCATTAAAGTCATTTTAATTATCAGTAAAACTATCTTTCTTGGTTTCATCATGTAATTGACAGGTCCTGTGATATGTTCATCAAATAAGTTAATAAAAGAAAGCTCATGCGAGAGCATAAGCGTGTAAGCTAATCAATCTTCAGAGTTAATGCATCGATCTGCAGAGTAGATGCATCACCTTATGTTCAATATTATTACATGAAAGATAAAGTGCGTGCCTACTTGCAAACGCTCAATTCTCTAAATGTAGATATTTAGTAATCCTTGGATATATTGTGAAGTTTTGTTCCTCGATAAAATTAACAATGTTGATCCTTTTTCTTTTAATTCCATTTAAAGCCTGAAATCTTTAGTTGGAAGGAATGAGAGCTATTTTTCCTTGAACATTTCTTGCAACCTTATAGCTGTATTTATAAAAGTTGAAACCAAAGTGAAAAACAAAGAAAGGGATGTCTATTAGCTTGATTGATGCATTGATTTTGTATCAAAAACATATTGTTAAGTCTTGACTTTGCTATAAGTAGTTTTATTGAAAGTTGTATGATTTCTACACAACCTTTGTGATCAAGATAGAGTCTGAGAAATGAGAATCCCCTGTGATCAAGAGGCAAAGGTTGAGAAATGAGAATTGTTTTTTTTTCAAATCAAGGATTCTTCAGGAAAAAAAATCAGCGGACCGACCACTTATAAACACAAAAAGAGTAGTTGATAAAAAAAATCAGAAGAGACAGAACTATCTAAAAAAGAGTGAGCTGCAGAACTAATTTAAACAACGAGTTTAGGAATTGAGTTGAAAAAATATGTTTAGGAAGAACATTAGAGAAGTCGTTTCAGAAAAAGATATGCAAATTTGAAGAACTCAATTTTTTAGGACAAATATACATTGATTGAAGAGAGTGTTATCAAAATTTAAAGTTTTTGAAAAACATTCCTGAATTAGGCGTTTAAAACCAGTTAACCAGTTATTACTGCTTTGAACAGGCCAAGCGAGTTTGATGCAAAATCCTATAGGCATGATATCTATGTTATCGATTTTCAGAACTTGTTAATGAACTCGTGAAAAGATGCTTGCTTAATTAATCCTAAAGTTTGCCTAATGAATATGCATATCCTATAGGCATGATATCTATAAAATTTCAGAAAATTTAAACTCCTATAGGCAGGATCTCTAGATGCGTAATTACAGAACATGAGTGTTAAATCGTATAGACATGATTTCTAGGTGATTTGCAGTAAAGTTAAGCGTTAAATCCTATAGGCATGGTCTCTATGTGATTGAACCAGTATTAAAGGACCCTATAGGCAGGATTTCTAGTTTGAATAAAAGTAAAATCCTAAATCATGATTTCTACCCTTTTGATGCAGAAAAACAGTAAAGGAAAGCATAACAGAACTAGGATGTGAAACACATAGTGGAGGAGCAGTATTTAAACTAAGATGGACATACCAGTTGCAAAGTAAGAGAATAGCAGAGTAACCACAGCAAGCAACAAAAATAACTCAGGTTTTCAGCAGAACCACTTGAAGATTCAAGCAGAGCTTAAAGGGTATTTCAGAAAGCAAAGAGGAGTAATACACAGAACTGGTCTGTGTATTCGAGAGAATAAGGGAATAGAAAGAAGATTGCCTATTATTGCTTGATTGTTACTTACTTGTTGTTCCTTCCTTTTGAAAAGGGGAGGGCTGAGCCCCTTATATAACTTTGAAAACAGGTGAGGCAGGCACAAAGGTATAAACTTAGAAACTAATCAAATTAGTATCAATTAGGGTAGACAGACTCCTTTAATTAAGGGTCTAGTTCAGACGACTAAGAAGAAAGAGAGAATTAGTTTATTAAGGCTAAATTAAGGTAAAGAGACCATATGGTGCACAAATAAGGTCACATACACAATTGGATATTTAAGGAAAGAGGGAACATTAGTAAGAATAAGGTATAAGTTTAAAAATCAGTCAAGGGATGTCGGATCCAGTTGTAAATCACAAAGAGACTGAGGTAATTAAGGAAGTAAATAATTCAAACGTTGATACAAAATCACAGAAGATACAAGATCAATTATTTAAGGAAAACATCAGTAAGGTAAAAGAGGTTTAATCAAGAGAATTAGTGACGAATTTCTTAGCCTGATTAAAGGAATTTCAAAAAATAAAACTTTGAAAGGGAAGCTTATATATAAGCATGCAGTTCAAAACAAAGAAGAACAATGAGAGTTTTTTCCATAATCATAGGCAAATAAGTTCACAAGTTCGATTATAGACTCGTCATGAGTCTGTAAACCTAGGGTTTTAGAGTGAAACCCTAGTGTCTCTCACTTCAAAGAAAAGAAAACCCCCCAAATATTAGGGTTTCACATGGAGTCGGAGGTGAGGGAATCGTTCAAAGTCACAGAGATAGGCAGATATGCACAAACAGAAGTAAGATGAAATTATGAGTTTTAAGACGAAGGTAGGCAAGAGCATGATCAACAGAACTTAGAAACAAAATCAAAGCATGAGCTTAAACACATAAGCAAAAGCGAGTCAATAACCTAGGCTAACATGTGAACAAAAGAGGTAAAAGAATCTCTGTAAAAGATCCAGTAATAAACACAAGAGCGGGCTTGAACATAACAAGGAATAAAACAACGAGCATGAACACACATAAAAAGAGTAAAGAATCAGAAACATATAGAAACCATTTTCAGAAAACCCTAAAAATAGGATTCGAACAGTTTTGAAAAGGGAAAATTGGGGAAAATTTCTAAAATGCCACACACAGCATAGATCTAGACGAATAAGAGAAAAAGGAACCTCGATTAGGCTAGGGTTTCTGAGAACCCAAAAGGATGAGAAGGCTTGGAAGTGTCGAGAATGGTTCTGAGCTAGCAAGGTCGAATCCAGGCTCGAGCGGCTGAGATACGGCGGACCAAAGCCAGAAACGACCAAAGAAACTCGAACCGGCTAGGGTCTGGATGAAGAACTTCGAGGTCTAGCCTCGAATCTTCAATGAGCAAGAGTGTGAGAGCATGATATGGTAGGTAGAGGCTGTCCATGGCTAGATTAGCTATGGATTCTAGTGATTTGAGGTCGAAGGGGGAGGTAGGTGGATATTAGGGTTTCAGAGGTTGAGAGGGTTCGAGAGAGACGAGAGGAACCAGAGGCGGCAAATTTGGAGAATGGGGATAGGGTTAGGGTCGTTTGGAAATTAAAATGGTAAGGAGGAAATGTGGCCGTTGGTCATTTTGATCAACGACCTGGATCAAAAGGGAGCTGGGCGGGTAAAAAATAAACGGGTCGTGGGTCGGGTTAATTTAGAAATTAGGTAGGGAATTTTGGGTCTGATTTAAGCTTAAGATTGAGGTTAATTTCGGGCTAAAATTGAAATGCAAAGGGCTAACTCTTAAATAGCCACTTTTCCCTTATTTTAATTTATAAAAACAGAAAAATAATTTCTGGAAATAAATCAAATATCATAAAATGATTAATGACACATAATTATCAAATTAAAAATATTGGAGTCAATTTTATAAATATAATTACAATTGAATCTTTAAAGAGGCTAGTATTGCAATTATATGCAATTTCGTTTTAAAAATACCAAATGAATTTGTAAAAATATGCAAAAATCATGTTAGTTATGTTTTGATGTAAATATGAGAATAAAATAAATTGTTCACAAAGTTGAAAAATTTTGGGAATAATTATTGGATTTTAATGTATAAAAATAGGCAATAAATTGGTTTAAAAATTATCAAAAAATATCAAAACTCATGAGTGTGCTTATATATGCACAAATATGCTATTTTGGAAGTATTTTAGGTACGAAAAATATATAGGAAAAAAATGGATATCAACAGCTGCCCCTCTTTACCCGAGGAGGATGAAAGAGTTGTCGGGTAAAGACAAGATGGCCAATTTTGACCGGATCGGCGATTGGAAACAATTTTAACCGAGCTCTAGATTCTGAGTTGCCTACATATCCCTGGTTTTACAGGAATCATGCCATATGTAGTTCAGGAATCATTGACGGAGTATGTCGATGGAGATTCGAAAAGGAACAGACGCGATGCTTAGGTTTGGAAAGGGTGTTTGGAGTCGGATAGGTTGTGGGAACCGGAGCGGGATCTGTAAGGCCCAGGAAAATTTCGCTAAGTAACCTAGGATTTCGTGGTGCCAAGTAAGCTAATTATAATATTTTATGTGCTATTAACATTGTGTACATCAATTGAACTTGGTAAATATGTGTATATGGTGGTAAGTAATTTGGGGTCCGAGGAAATTCCTAAGTCTAAGGAAAATTGGAAAAGAACATAATAGGCTAAGATTCCAAAGGTACTTGCACAAGTCCCCACTTTGATCAAGCACTTCTAAATATGTATAATGTTTTATGTAATGAATAACCTATCAAATGAAAGGTCCTTGAGTCTAGTTTCCAACTCTTCAAACCGTTCGTCATTTGGATATTCCTACACAAAGTTATGATCAAATTACCAAAGGCTGGAAAATGCAATCCTGTGTCATGTCAGATCTGTGATCTCAATGTCCATTATGCGGTCCGCATTTTTCATCTGCAGTCACAAATTAGGTCGCAAATTGGACCAATGTAGCCCAGTTTTGGATGCCGATTTTGCGGTGCATTATGCGGTCAACATTCACGTTCTGCGGTCCATTCTGCTATAGCAGACCTGACATCGGAGGGTTAATTTCCCTATTTTTATAACCCGACCCCATTTTGATATATAGGCCTTAGGGTTTATTTTGGGGTCATTTCTTACTGATTTTAGAGAGATGTGAGAGCATTTTAGAGAGAGAAGGATGAACCCAACATTTAAATCATCCAAATCTTGCATCAATCTTCAAGAATCAAAGAACCCAATCAGTAGTTCTTCATCTAAGAGGTAAGATTCTATACATTAGGCTTTAATTTTGAGTTTGGGGTATAAGATGGGGTATTGATGTATGATTCTTGGGTGTAATACTATTATGTATTCATGCATGTATAAATTAGATTTGTGGGAAGATTGTTTAATATAAATAGGTAAAGATTGGATTGTGAAATGAAGGAAACCTTGTAAAATAGATTTGAAATCAAGATGCTCAACTAGTATTCGATAAAATGCCCAAATGAGCTGAAACCATGAATACCTTTCTAATTTGTGTTCAATTTTTTTTACGTCTCATAGTAGATTGGAATTGCTAGAATTTTCGAAATGTTGTAGTAACTTAAGGAAATCATGATCGAGGTATGTATGACTAACCTTGATCCTTGTAGAATTACCTTGTTTGGTGTACGAATGTTTGGTATGTGATATCTACGTGGCTTATTCATGAAAATTATTGTGATTGGTATGATTGTGATTGTTGTGAAATTCTTGTGATTGGTTTGATTGAGTGTTGTGGTTAAGTCTCCCGATATAATGGTGCAAGTAACTAGCAATAAACTAAATACGTGATTGTAAAAGTGTTATGTGGTAAGAGTTGAGAAACAAATGATGGAAGAAAATCGTGAATGATGCAACTGGAATAACTGTGATAACCACATCTATGGCTTATTGTGGGAAATTGTCGTTGTAATGTAAAGCACATGTGAGTTGTTGGATATGAAGGAAAATAGTATTGATGGTTATGGAAATACTTGTAAATATTTGTTGCTATTTCTTAAGAAGTGTTGTTGTTGATCCTTGTGAATTGTTGATTGTTGTTGTGTTGTTTGTGAATTGTGACTATACGGTGGGATCGGGTTGCGCGCCGCAATACGAAGTTATAAGGTGTGGGTTGTGGTGATAAGGGTGGCCGAGGTAATAAGGGTGGACGAGGTAATAAGGGTGGAAAGTGATCGAAATCACTATTGAAATCAACATATGAGAAAATTGTGAAATCATTGATGTGGAATTGTGGAAGGGGAAACAGGAGAGATTGAAAACTTGTTTGGCTTGATTGTTCCTTTCTTGCGCATTTGATTGTTGTTTCTATTACTGTTACCTACTTGTGTATTACTTGAGTTTACTTGGAGAAAGTTTGTTCATACATACCAGTACAATTCAAATGTACTGACGGCCCTTTTGTCGGGGGTGCTACATTCGTGTTATGATTGTAGGTGGATCCATAGCAGGTACTCCAGTCCACCGACTGTAGCTCCTTATCACTCCCTGCCAGCTGAATTGGTGAGCCCCTTTCCTTTCGGGGCCCTGCGTGGCTCATGCCTCTTCTCTTTTAGATCTTGTTTTGATATTTGTATAAGGTATAACCGGAGCCTTGTTACCGGCAAGTACTATATCATCCCTTTTTCATGTTTAGAGGCTCCATAGACAGTAAATGTAGGTTGCGAACTTATGTAAATATGTATTTTGTATATTGGGCGATGAAAGTTGTAAACCTCATTAAGTGACTATGTATGTTTTGTAAAAATGGTGTTTTAATTATAAATGACTATTTCCTTTGATTAATGGACAATGAAAATACGGGGTACGCATGGGATAGGAAAGGCACCCAGGTTCGCTTGACTGGGGATACCCGGTTGAGTACCGGTCATGTCCCACAAATTTGGGGTGTGACAAACTTGGTATCTGAGCCTAAGGTTTTAAAGTGTCCTAGGATGTCTCGGAGCCGTGTCTAGTAGAGTCCTTCTTATCGGTGTGTTGTCGACCACATCTATAAGTTGGAGGCTATTCGGATATTTAGGAATTTCACCCTTGTTTGGTACTCCAATCGTGCGATAGAGCTCAAGTTAGGGAGCTAATTTCCTCTCTAAGTCTTATTCTCAAGTTTGGTAACCTTGATACCATAATTCATGAATTTGAAGCATGTAATGAGGGATTGATCCCACCATTTAGTCCGAGTGGATTGCATAAGGACTTGTTAGGAGAATATATAGAGTCGTGGAGGGATTGGTAGAACATATCGCTAAGAGGGGAGTGTCCTTGTCCCTATTGATGTCTCTTGACCATCAGATCATGTAGTATATCAGTATGTTACCTATGTACGTTAGGGATGTGGAGTCGAGGGGTATCGATTAAGCTATTGCCCTATCAACTTAACGTCATTAAGGGAGTCAAATGAAAACTTCTACTCATTGTATATGTACGTCCATATTGAAGAGTTCTCATAAACATGGTCTTACCAAGATGTTGAATAACAAAACATTGCATGTATCGACTCTTTGAACAAGACGCACTATTCATGAATCTACTCCATTATGAATTGTCTTATTTACATTCTTGTGGAATTAAGTTTTATAATTATGCCTTTGAATTGAGTTATAACTCTAAAATTGATACTTCCCACTTACTTTTCCTAAATTCTCACAAAGGGACTATATCCGCTGAATTTCTTACAAAATCTTTTTATTTAAATGGAAAAAATCTACTCGCTTGTGCCTATACCTACACCGTCGTAAAGTTTACCCATGTGGTGTCAAGTTCCATGCAAAGCATCCTAGCGTTGCGATCTTTCTCGAGTCACTCTTTTACTCAGTTATGTATATGGCTTATATGGTTTGAACAGTCAATCTACTCTCTTGCGAACATCATCATGAAATCTTCTCACTGCCTAGTAACATAAGAGCGTACCTTAACACCTCACATGAGTGCATGACAATCGAAATGGTCACCGTGTGCATAAAGTTTCTCTAAGAATTGAGATCCTCACATCCACGCCATAGGAAGATCATGTGTCGCCATAACTTTTGTGTCCACTTGGGACATCCCGCAGTAAGTAGCTCACTTTGTCCTAGTATTGTGGTTGCTCATGGAATGATCGTATATTGCAGTTGGGAGTTAATATAGTAGAAGGATGCACATCTCATAACAAATGTTTACTTCCTCTTTACACCTTCATAACATGTGTTCATTGTGTTCCTTAGTTAGTGAATTCATTGTGCTAGTTTTCCCACACTTGTTCGATAACCATGAGAAAACATATCCTTCTATGAGTCATTGTAACACTTTTTGTCTCGTAAGGACCCTTACTAGGCTCTCCGTCAAGACCAAGCACACCTTTAGGGGAGATAATAGCACAACGCATGTTTCTCATATCCTTCTGTACTTCATTAGCATCTGAGCGGTTCTCAAGTTAAAAAAAATCCATGAAGAACTCATTATGAACATCTGCAAACCCTCCATGATTATTCTATACTATCTCATTGGGTTCTCATATCACTTCAAGTTTATCAAGGGTTGATAGCGTGCCGCAATTACTGAAATTGAAAGATCTCTTTCCGCTAATGGATTATCTACACTTGTGCTAGCCCAACTATCTGCTTATCAGTCTAACTCTCGCCTTTAGGTTTTGGGTTGACAAATGAGAAATACACCTAGTAACACATTCATATGTCAAAGCCTTTCTCTCCGTTAAGTCTTATAGCATCTCCCAATGTGGTTTGCAATAGCGTGTTGTGTATAAGTGAGTTGTAGTGCTTCATTATGAAGTGGAGTTGCTAAACATGATCGGATTTTTAGAATTCTAGAGCTATACATCACGTGACTTCATACAGAGATCTTCTTTAATAAAAATGTACCTTCTCATAATGGCTTTATATTACCACCCTTCCTAGTGGATACAATGTAAAGGTTACTTCCATAAGGCTCTCTCACTTTCTTTAACTTGTCTTACATCATATGTTGTTTACTCGTAACTTTTAATGTGATATCATCTCAATGTCTCGACTAGTTATCCAACTATATGATCTGATTTAATTAACCTCACTTTTATGTACTCTGCAAGCGCCCCGAGAGTGGGCAAATTTCTCCTTTCCTATAGACATCTAATAGCTTCGACTTAGTTTAAGCTTGTTGGTTCCAAATGGTGCTCATTAGTTTTTCTACACTACTATTTATTTCATCTGATAAATCTCATTGTAAAATTCATTTATGTTTCATGGCATCAAGGAGGAAGTCTTGTAGCATTAAAGAAGGAAACATATTCCTTTTGGTTGGAATAAATAAATATTGCTGGTATTCTTTGTAGATGTTCTTCTAACAACCATTTACCTACTCTGCTTATCCATGTGACTAGCTAACCCAGGTTACTTCTCCTCGATAAATGCATTAAGACATCTCATTCTTTCAAACTTATCCATGTGGGCACTTTGAGGTCTTGTGTTATACCAACTCGTAATGGTTTTAAGGACCTTCTCGCAATTGTTAGGGTTTTCTAGGACTACGAGGGCTTGTCTCATGGGTTTCAAAAGTAATGATTTTCCTTAAAGTTCGAGATTCAATTGCCATGATTTCAAACCAAAGTGTATACCTTTTCCAAAGTCTTAAATGGGTCGGATTGGATGGGTTACGTGTCTTTATTCTCACTCGGCTTCTAGAATAATTGACTATATCACTGTCATGTGAGGGGAGTTTTGCTACCCTTGGTATTACAACTCATTGGGTGAATAGGAGTGTCATTTGTCTTTCTCCCCGGAGCATCATGTTAACCATTAGAATGCCTCTAACCAGTACATGATTTCATCCCAACATTTAGTTGCCCTATCTATGTGGTTTTACTCGTGAAAGGGTGAGATTAGATGCCTTCAGATTTTTGCACATATCATGAGCATATTTATTTGAAAGACTAAATTGTCGTATCTTTAGTTCTCGCATATAGGATCAACTGTCATGGCGGGTTAAGTTGTTTTAGGATATGATAATCTCGTAAGTGCACGACTTCTTTTCATCCTCATGGGCTTGTGGCATAGATTCCTTGTGTCAGTTAACAATAAGAGTATAATTCTACTTCATGTATTTTGAAACCCATATCGCATTGAAGGTGCCAGAATATTCTCATTCTTGATAAGTGGATTTTCCCTACACTCCAGGAAACAACTGGGTCACGTACTTGAATATTCCTCCTTAATGGTTCCTATTGCCAGTGTACGAGTTAGCCCGATGCTTTAATTGTCTAATAGTTGATGTCGTCACAATGATTGAACATATTAGCATCATTAATAGATCCTCGTGTCTCTTAACATGTAACCTCATGGAATGCTCTACTCAGTGCCTAAATGGATTCCTAAATAACTCCAGCCTGATCTTGAACTTTGTTGTTCCTCATTGTATTAGATCCATTGAGTGTTGTAAGTTCAGACGAGTCGAAGATGAAGCTTCATAGTGTGATCGCATATATATTTGATAGGTAATTTTATGGTCAGTTTATGATAGCACATCTTAGGGTAATTATTGAAGGCCATCAAGGGTTTAGTGTGAGTGTTCGCCTAGAGATTTAGAGTTTGGAAGGTGAGCAGGCTATTCTCAATATTTTCCCCTAAAGATGTTATGTGAGTTGATAATAAAGGTTGCATAAGTGTATTCCACATTAGGCCGCACTAGGAGTATGAAGTGTCCCCATAGTTGTTCGCCATATATTCTGTGGATTCACATGTCTATGTCTAAGAAAGTTAGTGGAGATCAATTGTGTATTATTCCGGTGGAGATTATTGAAGGTGAAGTCAGTGATAGTTAGCGTATGCGAGATATCTATTTGTCATCCTTGTTAGGTAAGTCTGGGGGTGGAGATTGTATCTGTGAAAATGTTATGGAAAAATTTGTAAGTATAAGAGGCCACAATGAAGGCCGAGAGTGTTGTTGAAATAAAACATGTTCTCTTGATTGTAAAGCAGTTGGTTTTGATGTGAAAGGTACCTTCTAGGTGTTATGATTTAAAAATGTGCGGTCTATGCCAGGTATCATTGGGATAATGTAATGCTTGTAATGCTGAGGTTTGGGTCAGAGCCGAGTAAAATAAAATGGGTTTGTCTAAGTGGGGTTGGGATTGGGTCAATTTGAAGGCCAAAATTGAAATTTAAATAGGCTGTAATTGCAAAGAAATGAAGCTAAATGTTAAATAGCCAGTTTTCCCTTTTATTTTTATAAAAATAGTAAACATGATTTTAAAGGTAAATTAAAAGTACTGAGTCAGTTAATAACATATAAATATTAATATATAATTATAAAAATGCTATTAATCTCAAAATAGGCTAAAATTGTAATTATAGGAAATTTAGTCTTTTAAATACCAAACAAATTTGTAAAAATATATACAAAAATTACTTTAACTATATTTTGGTATAAATATGGGAATAAAAATAATTTATTCACCAAAATGATAATCTTGTGAATAATTATTGGTTTTTGTACTGCTAAAATGGACAATAAATTGATTCTAAACATCTTTAAAAATTAGGAAAAAATACCCAAACACTTGGAAATACTTATATATGAATATACATGTTATTTTGAAAGTATTTTGTATATAAAAATACATAGGAAAAAATTGGGTATCAACTGTCTCTAATAAAGTGATGCTTGATATCTATATGCTTTGCTCTCGAATGATGCACATGATTTTTTGTAAGAAAAATAGCACTTGAATTATCACAAAAAATTTGTATAGGTTTGAACGAAAGTTCATAGTCACACAGTTGATGAGACATCCACAGTAGTTGTGCGCAGCATTTCCAATGGCAATGTAGTCAGCTTCAGTAGTAGATAATGCAACTGATGCTTGATTTTTACTATTCCAGGATATCAGTGCCTTTCCAAGTAATTGACATGTACCGCTTCTACTCTTTCTATCTTCCTTATCACCTGCAAGGTCGGCATCTGAAAAACCTTCTAATTTAAAATAGATAGAGCGAGGATACCATAGGCCATGAGATACAGTCCCAATAAGATATCGAATGATTCTTTTTACTACGGTCAGATGTGATTCCTTAGGAGCTAACTGAAACCTGGCACATTTACATGCGCTGAACATAATATCCGGTCGACTTACTATCAGATACAGTAGTGATCCAATCATTCCACTATATTTAGTTTCATCAACGGTGATTCCTTGTTCATATTTGTCTAGATTTGTGGAAGGACTCATTGGTGTGCCAATGGATTTTGCATTACTCATGCCAAATTTTTGAATCAGTTCTTTTTTGTATTTGGTCTGAAATATAAAGTTTCCTTCTTCAGATTGTTGAATTTGTAGTCTAAGGAAGAATGTTGGCTCTCATATCATGCTCATTTCGAATTCTTACATAAGATTTGAAAATTCCTTGCACAGAAGAGGGTTAGCACCAAATATAATATCATCAACATAAATCTGAATAATGAGGTTACCTTTTAATGATCTTTTAATAAATAAGGTAGTCTCTATTTTACATCTTGTGAAGCCATAATCAACAAGAAAGGAACTAAGTCTATCATACCAAGCACGTGAGGCTTGCTTTAGCCCATACAACACCTTAGTGAGCTTGTATACATGGTAGGGGAACTTTGGATCTACAAACCTAGATGGTTGTTTTACATATACTTCTTCCTCAATAAATCCATTCAAAAAGGCACTTTTGACATCCATTTGAAATAACCTAAATCCTTTAAATAATGTGTATGCCAGAAGAATTCGTTTGGATTCAAAATGAGCAATTGGAGCGAATGTTTCATCATAGTCAACTCCTTCCTGTTGTGAGTACCCCTGAGAAACTAGTCTGGCTATATTTATTACGACCTTTCCATCCTCGTTCAATTTATTTCTGAAAACCTACTTTGTTCTGATTACAAAAATATTTTCAGGTTTGGGTATCATATTCCATACTTGATTCTTACTGAACTGATAACTCTTCCTGTATAGCTTGAACCTAACTTGAATCTTTTAGCGCTTCCTCTACCTTCTTTGGCTCAACCTGAGAGATTAATGCAACATTTGATTTCTTTTTGAGAGCTCCCCTGATTTTTATTCCTTCATTTGGATCCCCTATAATTAATTTTTGAGGATATTCAGGCTCACTTCTCCATTCACTTGGACGCACTACATTAGCAGTTTACTTGATTGGTTGATCTGGTACACTACTGCTAATTTCACTAGTTGACTCTATCATAGCAGATATATCAGTCAACTCTTAAGATTTGCTTGTCTCCTGAATTTCTTGAGCTTGATCTTTATCACCTACAGTAATTCCTTTCTCGACCAAGGGATTATTTTCATCGAATATAACATGTACTGATTCTTCCACACATAATGTACATTTATTATAGTCTCTAAAAGATCTACTATTTTATGAGTAGCCCAGAAAAATACCTTCATCACTTCTTGAATTGAATTTTCCAAGGTTATCCTTACCGTTATTGTGAATAAAATACTTACTTCCGAAGGGATCAAAGTAACTGATAGTAGGACGTTTACCTTTCCATAATTCATATGGAGTCTTCTTTAGAATAGTCCTTATGAGGCAACGATTGAGAATGTGACATGTTGTACTTACACCTTCTGTCCCGAATGATTTGGAAGTGAATGATCTAGTAACATGGTTCTTGCTATATCTTGAAGGGTTCTGTTTTTTCTTTCTGTAACCCCATTCTATTATGGTGAGCGTGGTGCAGAGAAATTATGTGTGTATCCCTTATCATTATAGAAATCTACAAATGCTCTACTTTCAAATTCTCCTTCATGGTCACTCTGAATTGTTGAGATCAGATATCCCTTTTCTCTTTCAATCTTTTTGTAGAAAACTTCAAAATTTCTTAATGCTTCGTCCATATGAGATAAGAAAATTACCCAAGTGACGTGAATAATCATCAACAATAACAAAAGCATACCTCATTCCTCCTATACTAGCAGTTCTAGTAGGCCCAAATAAATCCATATGAAGTAATTGCAAGGGTTTGGAAGTAGATACTGTATTTTTATTTTTGAAAAAGTTTCTGGTCTGCTTACCCATATGACATGCATCACAGATATGAGTTCAAGAAAAATTCAGTTTGGGTAGGCCAACATCTAACTCATGTTTGGACAACTTTTCTATCAAATGCATGCTAGCATGACCAAGTGTCCTATGCCACAACTATGGATCATCAGACATAAAAGTTAAGCAAATATGACCATCTATCTTTTCAAAACCATCAAGATTATAAACATTTCCATACCTTTTTCCAGGAAAGACTATTTACCTGGTTCATCTTCAATAGCACAACTTGTTTTCTTAAAATTTACCTCATATCCTGGGTCGCATAGTTGACTTATGCTCAAGAGGTTGTAGTTGAAGCCGTCGACGAGATAAACTTCAGTGATGTCACAATTGTTATTGAAGGGAATTGTTCCAATACCAATTATTTTACCTTTTGAGTCATTACAGAAATCTTCAAATGCTCTACTTTCAAATTCTCCTTCATGGTCACTCTGAATTGTTGAGATCAGATATCCCTTTTCTCTTTCAATATTTTTGTAGAAAACTTCAAAATTTCTTAATGCTTCGTCCATATGAGATAAGAAAATTACCCAAGTGACTTGAATAATCATCAACAATAACAAAGGCATACCTCATTCCTCGTATACTAGCAGTTCTAGTAGGCCCAAATAAATCCATATGAAGTAATTGCAAGGGTTTGGAAGTAGATACTATATCTTTATTTTTGAATGAGTTTCTGGTCTGCTTACCCGTTTGACATGCATCACATATATGAGTTCTAGAAAAATTCAGTATTGGGTAGGCCAACATCTAATTCATGTTTGGACAATTTTTCTATCAAATGCATGCTAGCGTGACCAAGTGTCCTATGCCACAACCATGGATCATCAGACATAAAAGTTAAGCAAATATGACCATCTATCCTTTCAAAACCATCAAGGATATAAACATTTTCATACCTTTTTCCAAGAAGGACTATTTTACCTTGTTCATCTTCAATAGCACAACTTGTTTTCTTAAAATTTACCTCATATCCTGAGTCGCATAGTTGACTTATGCTCAAGAGGTTTTAGTTGAGGCCATCGACGAGATAAACTTCAGTGATGTCATAGTTGTTATTGAAGGGAATAGTTCCAGTACCAATTATTTTACCTTTTGAGTCATCCCAAAACTTAACACTTCCTCCATCAATTTTTGTAACGTCTTTGAACAGGGTTTTTGTCTCCTGTCATATGACTGGAACATGCACTGTCTAGATACCATTTTCCTTTGCCGCTTATTCTATGGTGTTCCTGCAAAACAAAGTGATTACTTACTTTTAGGTACCCAAGCTTGCTTGGGTCCTGGAAGGTTAGTGTTACCAGATTCAAAATTGTTTTTTGGTTTCCAAACCCATTCTAAAACGTTTGCTTTACGAAAATGACAAAAACAATATTTATGCCCACTTTTGTTATAGTAGTGACACGTAACTTTTGACCCACCTGTAGGTCTTTCATTAGTGTTAGTACTAGTCGACTTAGTTCTGGCTGGTCCTTTTCCAGTTGACTTGTAAGTCGTCTGGTTTGACCTAATAGAACTGTGACTGGTGGATTTGCGCGTGCCATTGAGTTGCATTTGCAATTCCTCAAAATCTTCTTGAATTACTTCTTTTTCAATTTCGCACACTTCATGTTTGAGTTTCCGGTCTTTAACTTCTTTAGTTTGTCTCTTAAGATCATTCATTATTTTTTGAGACTCTTTTAAACTTAAATCAAGAATATCCTACAATTCATTGCATCTTTCACAGTTATAAGATCTTACCTCACTTGTTTCACTTCGTGCCATGAAACATTTTTCATTTTCTTCATCTGAAGTGTCCTCATCTGTCATCTTGAGGATTTGTTCATTTCATTTTCCAGAATCATCATGAAGCAGAGATTTGCTATCTCTTACTGGTCTGAACTGTCCTCATCCCTTCAACTTCCGAAGGATTTGTTCTTGTTAAAGCCTTTAGATATCTTCCTTTTCAGTTCTGGGCACTCAGCTTGAATGTGCCCAAATCTTCAACACTCATAGCATTTTCCATCATTCTTGTCCTATTCGCTGTATTGCCTAGATCGCCTTGGTGGAATTCTTCTTTTCTTTGTATTTCAGAATCTTCTCATTAATCCATCCATGCTTCTTGATGGCATAGCAATCTCTTCTTGTAGAGCTTCAGCATCATCATCAATTTTGTTTTTATCTATTTCAGTTGAGGTCTTGAATGCAACTATTTTCTTTTCTTCTTCTTGACTAGTCTTCTTGAGATGCGTCTTTTCAAAAGCTATAAGTTCTCCTCGTAGTTCATTATAAGATAATTTTGTTAGATCTTGAGATTCTAATGTGACTACTTTGGTCTACCAAGTGGTTGGCAGGCTTCTGAGAATTTTTCTAACTTTATCACCACTGGTATAAGGCTTGCCAAATACCTTTAGATCGATAATTATTTTGCTAAACCTGGCAAACATATCTTCAACAGATTGTCCTTCTATCATTGATAAGACTTTGTAATCATGAAACAACATGTTAATATGTGCTTCCTTTACTTTGTCAGTTCCTTCATATGTGACCTCAAGCTTGTCCCACATTTCTTTGGCTGTATCACAACTTAAGATTTTCTCATATTCTTCACCGCTTATAGCATTATGAAGCAGATTTTTCGCTTTATTGTTAACTTGTACCACTTCTATTTGCTCTTTTGTATATGAATCTATATCTTCAGGATCAGCAAGTGGTGGAGTAGCAGCTGGTAAGGGATAGTTCTCTTTTTTGATGACTCTCCAAACTTTGACGTCATAGGCCTTGGCAAAGATCTCCATCCGCACTTTCCAATGAGAGAAATTTTGTCCATTGAAGTATGGTGATATAACTTGTGAAGTTCCTTCCTGAAAGAGAGCTCCTATGATTACTTGATTTGCCATGATCTTTTCTCACAAGTTGTTAAGCAAAAGTAGAATGTGAGCCTTGTTCTGATACCAATTAAAAGTACAAGAAAGGGTGAATTGTATATTTTTAAAATTAACCTCCTATTAATTGACTAGTTTGTCAATTAGTCAACTAGATGTAATGACCTAACAATTTTAATAATATAAAGTAAGATACAGAAAGTAAGTGCAGGAATTAAAGACACCGGAATTTTATACTGGTTCGGATTCAATATGAATCCTAGTCCAGTCCCCTTGGGTTGCAAGGAAGTTCTCTTTCGTAAATGCATTTCTCCGAGTATAATGGAAATGACTTTATAACTAAATTCCTACAACCCTCGTCTCTTTTTGATACAATGCCTCACCAGTGTTGTACTCTCCTTTTTTCTCTAACTTGTTACACAGCAGATCTTAGAGAACTACAATGTTTGTTTGCAGTAGAACAAAGAGAGGGTTTTTTGGTTCGATCAAAGTATGTCTGTCTAAGGCTTGAAGGTGGGTATAAATACTTTGGTGAAGATCGATTGTTGACGAGGCTTGGAAGCCCAAGAGCTTTGATTCTTGGAAAGAGATTGATTTTTTCCAAGAATAAGATAGCTAGTCATTGCTCTTCCTTGATATTATTCCTTCAACAGTTATTTATGATGAAGGTTTAATCCTTGATTGTTGGTCCTTCCAAAATTAGCCACTCAGCAATTTTTCACAGAATCTTCGATCTTCCGGATGTGTTGCCCTTGATTAATGCCTTAAGTTTAGGCTTGCTTGATTATTTCCATCGCAGTTGTCCGTAATCTTTGCTGACTGATTTGCTTATTGATTTATTTCCTTAGGCATCTAGATTTGCTAATTGATTCATAACCTTTGCTGATTGATTTCTTTCCTTAAGCATCAAGATCGACTTCAGCGATCTTGTAGAAGCTTCTTGATTCCTTGTTCTTCTATAATTGATTTCCTGCACAGATATATTATTTGCATCATTAAAACTAGATCTAACAAGGAGGTGTAGGACGTTGGCCATGGTGGGTCTGAAGAGAGGTAGAGGTAGGCCAAAGAAGCATTAGAAAGGTGATTGGGCATGATATGGCATTGCTTCAAGTTTATCAAGGACATGACTCTTGATACGAAGGTTTGGAGGTCGAGAATTAAGGTAGAAGGCTAATAGGCTGTCGAAAGTGTTGTTTTCCCATAAAAGTAGTATTAGTGCTAGTCTTGTATTATTTTATTTTAGATTTTTGTTACTACATGTAGTTCCTTTTGATTCGATTTATTACTATCTTGTTGCTATTTCTTATTGCTGCTTCTTTCTTTTCATCTTTCCTTGAGCCAGTGGTCTATCGAAAATAGTCTCTTTACCTTCTCGGTAGGGGAAATGTTTATATATATTATCCCTTTCCCAGACCCCACTTATGAGATTATACTGGATTTTTTATTGTTGTTGTGTGTATCTCTATATGTATCAATTTGTATATCAGAGCTATCCTGAATATTTTCAATTGAACGATACGGGATTGCACCGATGTATCAATTGATAAAATTCGTAATATATATAATAAAATAATAAATAAATCAATAAAATAAAATAGTAGTTTATGTTTAATGGTGATTGATGGCCGTTTGGTGGTAGTGAAGGGCGACATAGAAGTAGATGATGATGGAGAGGTCCGGTAGAGATGAAGAAGATGATGAGGGATATTAGACTTTTTTAAAACTAGGATAAATTATATCAATACTAGAAATGATTCAAAATATTACATTCCATAAGTGTAAGACCTCAGGATTTATTTTTTATTTAAAAGCAAGCTTAATATATATTAGGAAAATAATTAACGAGATCTTGATATATGTGAGGTGCCACACGAGGGTAACAAGATCATTATTATACTTGAGAATAAAGGTAAGAAGGATGAAGGTCCCAAAGTTTAATGGATAAAGGGATAACTTGGAATGGTTGGAAAAAGATGGAGGAAGCGTGTCACGCCCCGAACATGGGGGGCAAAACCGGCACCCGGTGCCTCACCTATCCTTGTGTACCAACTTGCGACTAAGGGACTCTAAACATATAATGGTATACCTTGTCCATGGGCCACATTGCAAGACAATTTGCGAACGCTGACTAAACATTAATATAAAGCTGGGCCAACAAGGCCATCATAATTACTTTAGCTGACAACCTACAAAATATACATACAAGGCGTACAAGCCCAACATACTGCACTAACTAACAGGATATGTCTACAAGCATCTATTGATGGATGTACTATGATCGGAATAGGGCTCCGACCTACTCATAACATATATACATATATACACAAGATGTACATAAACTCTAGACCAGGCAACTCTAAAGGATATGGAGCTTACCAATCAAGATGAACTTGGGCAACATCTATTGAGGAGGTTTACCCATCTCTCTGTCTGAACCTGCACACATGGAATGCGTCATCCCTAGAGAATGGATGTAAGTACAAAATAATCTATTGAGTATGTAAGGAAACAGAATAATGAAAAACTGAAACTGAACTGATAATATAATCACTGAAAGTAATTGGAAGTTAATGATAATCTGAAGATATGCTTACCTATTGATACTGACTCAACTCTCTCAATATAGTAAGTAAAATAGCTATTCGTGCCTATAAGTCTCAGTATATATATAACTGCTCTGTCGTAGTAGGATCGCTCATAGGCGCTCGGCCATACTAGGCTCTATATCTCGGCCATGTTGGGCTCTCAAGGTATTCTGTCTTTGTCCTAGTCAACTTGAAACCTTTAGATTCAAGCGCATGTCTTGCCTGATCAGCTCTCCCTAATACTTCTTAGGCCGCCTACATAGATTGAAGTTCATAAGGATTCCTACCATCTTCAAGAATCATTCAAAAGAGTTCAAGTTAGGGTTTGAGTTACAAGAGATAAATTAACTACCCTACGCTTGAATACAACTAGAGATTACATATTTGGAATATATTGTAAAGTAGAAAGTACCATTTGATTGAAGAATTATGTTAGTCCTTGAAGTGGGTATTATGAGTTAAGGTTATTGAATGGGGAATAAGATGAATAGTAAATTCTTTAATCTTGTTAAGATGTTTATTGATTGTAGTGCTTCAATAGCTTAATCAATGATAAAGTATTTAATCATATAATATGTATTAGGCTTAAAGGCCAAGGATGTAATTAATAAAGGAATATATATATATATATATATATATATATATATATATATATATATGAGTAAATTGAGCTCATTGAAGACTTACAATGAGCTTGTAAACCTTAATGGGTATCGACATATATATTTTGTAAATTTTTTTATGTCTTGGGGTGTCTAATGAATATATTGGCTTGTTGGCGGCATTTTTATGTTCTAAATGAGTTGGAGAATTATACTATTATATTGAAGCTTGGACTTTAGATAAGTTGATTAAAACTTAATCTTCTCGAGGGATTTTCCTCTAAAATCATATTTGAGTTACTACATGGGTTAGTTTGTAATTTTGCATCCGTACTCGTGGGGACAAGCGAGAACGATCACCATGTATTTTTATTTGTGTTGCATAAACAATGTCTTGTTATTTTATAATTAAAAAATATTATTTGTAAAGACTTGATGGTAAATGATGCTTGAGGAAAATTATAATTTTTGTATAAATTTATACATTGGAAAGAATATAGAATATTTGAGTGCTAAAGATGTATTCTATGAAAAATATTTCTTTTGAAACTTGATTAATGCATAACACTATCTTTCAAATGATGGATGTTAAATTGCTAAAGGCTTTAATATGAAGAAGATAATGTAGTTGATTGGTTTTATTCAAATTTGGTTTGGCCATGAGCTATGATTTGATAAACTTAGATCATTTGAGGCTACTATTCTATGAATCTATTTTTGAGATACCAAAGGAGTTAGTGGAGACCACCGAGATTGGTTTGAATGTTGAATTCGTTACCATAAAACTACGCATGCCATTGTAAGGACACATTCCAAGGTTAAGCTGAGGTTTTTGGGATTAAGTCACCCATGGCAAAGGCAAATAATCATTACTTAAAGTAATAAGATTAAGTCGACTCGTACGACATTACGAAAAACTGCCAAGAAAAGTAGAGTCAAATACTTGTTGCTAGGTCCATCACCTTGTGGTTGTTTATTATGCCGGTCGGTATAGTACTCACGGTGAAAAGATAAAAGATAATTGAATTATGTTTAGGCCTAAGGAGCCGAAAGTGATTTCAATGATCTAATGAAATTGAAATGATTTTGCGTAATTTTTATTAGTATCATGGGTTGATATAAATATTTAAAAGTTGTATCATAATTTACATTTTCTAGTCTTTTCATTTAAAATGATAAAGAGCATTGATTGATACAATTATTATAATTTATATCAAATATTGATTTCATTATATTTATAAAGTCTTGTCCCAGGAACATGAGTTAGAGTGAGTCTATAATACTTCTTGAGTACCGTTATTGTTTACTCAACCCTCAGGGGCCCCTCTCTAGGGTCTTGCTTACTTTACATGTTTCAGGAGGAGATGTTGTACGTGACGAGCGGATGAGGCTAAGATGACTCTCCTTCCGAGAAGTATAATGAGGCACCACTTTTATTTCGTGGTAGCTGTCATGTTGATTATTTACTCTCATTTGGTTGGGATTGTCCCAGATGTTTATTTTATTTCCATGTCTTAGATATTCCATAGACTATTAGTATTATTTTGAGAGTTATAATTACGGGTTATTCATATGGCATGAAATGAAAGAGACATTGTTATCCTAATGCATTTTCAATTATTGAAAATGAAGTACTTAAAGATTATACTTCATGTATGATTTTAATCATTTCAAAATGATTATATTTTCAAAAAGATTTCTGCGTGCGTGCATCTGTTACGCATATAAATGGATATTCTAGTATGGGTTGGTTCACCCGGGCTAGGTAGTATACCGGGTATCAGTCACGTAGTTTTGGATCATAATAATACGAGTATTTCTTACAACACTCTAAGTTTCCTAGACTTGCAAACATATTAGATACATCCTATAGGAGGATTTAAGATAAAGAGTTTTCCCTAATTGAATAATAGATAATTGTTTCATAACAAAACGGGGTGGGGTTGCAAAACTTTACCGACTAGGAAATTTTATTTATTTATTTTTTATACAATTTGTTAATTAGGAAAGGGGACAAGTCGGGCAACTGACCGTAACATTGATAAATCGAACAACTATTAATGTAAGGTAAAAAAAGGAAAAAATACATAAGTTCCCTCTAAACTTGTGAGGATAACTCGATTGAACTTTGAAACTTTACGAGTGTTTATGTACCCCTCCTAAACACATTTGGAGTATATTATTTCTCACTTAATAGCTTATGTATAAAAAGAAAAAAAATCACAAAATTTATAAGTGCGAAACTAATAAATAAATAAATTAAAAGTTTGGCAACCCTCTTCTTTCTCCTTCTTCCTCATCCCTTCATTTCTTTCTTCCTCATGCACCACCCCCACCCCACCCTTCCCCTACTTCTGTGATGACCCGATAGGTTAATTCTAGTTTTAACCCTCAATTTTATATTTTGAAATCTTGAACAGCTTCGTTCAGCCTTCCGCAATTTGCATGCGTAGTCTGTAACTTTTTTCGGAAAGGTTTTATGTGAAAAATTGATTAAAATACGAAATCGTACTTTAAACCTCATTTGAGTTGACTTTGGTCAATGTTTTGAGCAAATGGACCCATATCTATATTCTAATAGTCTCGATGGTGTATGCCCGAAATAAAAGTCGGAAGTCCTTGGCTTGATTTATCGTAATTTGTTGAAAATTTGAAGTTTAAAGGTTTACTGAATTCATAAATTTGATCCTAGTTTGACTTTATTGCTACCAAGTTTGGATTTCAGTTCCGGAACTTGGTATAGGTCTATTTCAGTATTTATGATTTGTCTGCAAATTTTGGTGCAAAACAGAGTTGAGTTGACGTGATTTGGCCGTCCGATTATTAAAATGGAAGTTCTTAAGTCTCTTTGAAAATTCATGTGTTTTGAGGTCTTATTCATCATTCTATGTGTTATTTTAATATTTTGATCGTACCAGTGAGATCGTATGATATTTTTGAACTTGTGTGCTTATTTAGTTTGGAGCCCCGAGGTGTGACAACCTCACCCGTCGTCTCATGAGAACCGCTCCGTTTCCCCCATTTTATGCTTCTTGATGTTTCATTATTAGTATTTGGTGTGTCAGAGTTAATTCGGATTGATTTTTGTAGGAAATGAGACATTTAATCTCTTTAAGGAAGGTTTGGTTTGGAAAAGTCAACCAGAGGTTGACTTAAGAGTTATAGGGCTCGGATGTGAATTCCAGTGATTCAGTTAGCTTCGGGGGATAATTTGTGTCTTAGGAGTGTGATTGGAATTGATTTTGGAGGTCCGGTGTAGAATTAGGCTTGAATTGGCGATGTTAGCATTTTGGCGATATCCGGTTGATAGGTGAGATTTTGATCCGAGGGTCGAAATGGGATTCTGAGAGTTGCTATAGCTTTGTTAGGTTATTTTGGATGTGTGTGCAAAATTTCAGGTCATTCGGACGTGGTTTGGTTGGGTTTTTGATCGAATGCTAGTTTCGGAAGAATTTGAAGAACTTAGGCTTGGATTTGATGTAATTTGATGGTTTTAGTGTTAATCGTGGTGTTTTGATGATTGGAGAAAGTTTGAATAAGGTATTAGATCATGTTTGTTAGTTTGGTTTAGGTCCTGGGGGCCTCGGGTGAGTTTCGGATGGTCTAACGGACTAGTTTTGTGTTGGAGAGTTGCAGATTTTGCATTTCAGATGTTGCAGGTTTTTAAGTCTTCGCGATCGAGGGAGGTCCCTCACGTTTGTATAGAAAGAAATTGGATTGGCCTGAGATCTTTCTTCGCGTTTAGTGCTCCGCGTTCGCGGAGTGTGAGCTGCTGGTGCTTTGCGTTCGCATAGGTTCTTCCACGTTCGCGTATAAGGATTTTGGGGCCCTGTGGTTTTGCCCTTCGCGATCGCATCAGCGTGGTTGCGATCGCATAAGTCTGGAAATATAGTCATCGCGTTCGCATGAATTTGGTCGCATTCACATAGGGTATTTTTTAGGCTGGGAAAGTTTGCCCTTCGCGATCGCGAGCCTAGGGCCGCGATCGCATAGAAGAAAGACCTGTAGCTGGGTAGAATGTTTTAAAACATTTCATCCGCGATTTTGGAGCTTATTTTCCTCCATTTTTGAACATCTTGAGAGCTTTTTGGGAGCAATTGAAGAGGGTCTCGACGGGGATTGACTGGAGATAAGTTTTATGAGTTAAAAACCTGCTTATTATGCGAAATTAACCTAGAAATTCATGTAAATTAAGCCTAAAATTGATGAACTAGGGCTTGAATTTTTTATATTTCAAATTGGGATTTGATGGGTCATTTGAGCTCGGATTTGAGAGTTCTTGGTATGTATGAACTCGTGAGAAGATGAGGAATCTATTGATGTTAAATTTTCTAACTTTCGAGAAGTGGGCCCCGGGCTCGGGTTTTCCTAATTTCGAGATTTTTCCTATTTTTTGATTGTTTTCGATTGGGTATTGTCCCATTGGCATATTGTGATGTATTCATTCTGATGTTGGATAGATTCGACGCGCATGGAGGCCGGGGGCAAAGGCATCGCGATCTAGAGATTTCGCCGGTTCGAGATGAGTAATGATTCTAAATGATATCCTAAGGGTTTGAAACCCAGGATTTGCACACCGTAGTGCTATATTAAGGTGACTTGCACACCGGATAGCGACCATGGGGTAGAGCACCGTTGGGGATTGTGACTTGGTCTGTTCTGATTGATGATTTTATCGCGTATTTGACTAGAACAAATTTGTTATTATCATAATTTGGGCTAATTGCCATATTTGGACTTCGTGCCAATTATTTGAACCCTTCGGGGATCTTATCACTGTTTCCTCACTATTTGACATACTACTTGAACTCAGTACTGTTGATTATACTGATTTACAAAATCAGTCGTTTTAATTGAACTTTAAGACTTAAATGATAATTTCTACTGTTAATTGGGTTGAGCACTACTATTTTTATTGATGCCCGAGGGGCTTATGATATTTTTCTGGACTGAGTGAGGCTGAGGGCCATATGTAAGGATATATTGAGTGATGTGAGGAGGCTTTCAGGCCTCGAGCAATATGTGAGGAGGCTTTTAGGCCTCGAGTGATATGTGAGGATACTTTCATGCCTCGAGTGTAATGTGAGAAGGCTTTCTAGCCTCATGTTGATATGTATGGGCTTTCAGGTCTTATGATGATATGGCGTTTGGGCTGTAAAAGCCCCTCCGAAGTCTGCACCCCCACAGTGAGCGCGGGTACCCATCTAGAACGGACAAATTTTAGATAGTGGTAACAATGGCACTGTTATATGCGTTTTGGTCAGGTAACAATGATTGACCAGTCAGGTAACAATGACTGACCAATCAGGTAACAATGACAGACCAGTGGTAACAATGGCACTGTAATATGCATTTTTGGTCAGGTAACAATGACTAACCGGTCAGGTAACAATGACTGACCAGGAACATAAATCATGCCCGAGAGGCCGGAACTGTTTTTGAGATATTGCCCGAGGGACGAACTTTGATGTGCTCATCTTGCATTTTTACTTGTCTTTTTTACCTGTTATACTGTGGTAATTATGCCCGAGGGGTGGGTGTTTCTGTGCTTATCAGCACTAACTGTTTTGAAATCGTTTTCGTAATTATTGTAAAGATTACTTTCAAAAGAGATTTGAACTGAGCAAAGCTATTTCTAAAGATTTCACTATTTTCTTAGAAAATTGTACCCGGCTTCTATATAGCATGTTGGTTGTTTTACGTGATTTCTTGTTGCTCAGTTATTATTTACTTTTATTACTCACTGAGTTGGAGTAATCACTTTACTCCCTGCACCTCGCGTGCAGATGCAGGTATTTGTTCACCCAGTAGCGGATTTTGAGCTGGTTGAAGATTTTTCTATCGTAGCTGAGCAAAGTGACCGCCAGCATTCGCGGCACCGGAGTTCTTCCTTTGATTCTAAATTCCATTATGTATATTACTGGCCTTGTAGTTGTATTTAGACTTCTCTAGATGCTCGTGACTTGTGACACCCCGGTTTGGGCTGTGTTTGGTTGTACTTCCGCTAAGTAATATTTTGAATCGTATTTAAAAACTTTTTATTCATGTTGATCTATTTCTGAAAAAGGCAAATGTGGTTGGTTGGCTGGCTTTGTCTTCACAAGAGGCGCCATCACGACCGGAGCGGAGTTTAGGTCGTGAGAAGTTGGTATCAGAGCCTAGGTTACTAGGTCTCACGAGTCATGAGCAGGTTTAGTAGAGTCTCACAGATCAGTACAGAGACTTCTGTATTTATCCTCGAGAGGCTGCAGAACATTTAGGAAAACTTCACCTTCTTGAATTCTTATCGTGCCTACTTGATTCAGCTTGAAAAGAAACTCTTGAAATTCCTTCCACGCATTCGTAAGCGCACATGAGCGCTCAGTATCAAATGTGCCTTGATGGCTTGTGATTCCCCGATCAAGGGGCGAGATGTGATCTCTGTAATTTTGATGTTGGGCCAGTCTGGAGGACTTGAGGCTGGATCTTGCCTATGGCTTGAGCACCGAGGTGCTGATTGTGTGAGCAAGTGTTTTGAACTTATATGTTCGGTATTGTCCCTATTAGCCGGAATGGCAGTTGGATATACATGTGATAAGTATGTTAGTACTGCGAGATGTATCTATATGACTTGGTAGTGACAAAGAAGTCTGCTGGATAATAGATGAACTGTTAAGTGTTTGTTTCCTATTGTGATTTGATGTGTATCCCGAATTATGGGCGCGTGAAGAATATTTTCGTGTCTCCTAGTTGGGGAGTGAAGTGCATTACATGTGGCTGTATGAGTTCAGACCCAGGAAGAATAAATGACTGTGTAATGTGTACGACGGTGGAAGGTATGTAGAAATACTAAATTGAGGCGAAGCAGGTGGGTTAGCTCCTGTGGAGTGTTCTTAAGTGGTATGATCCTTATGTATATGTTAGAAGATCTCATGTGTAATTGAAGGGTATGTGTTGGAATTTGTAAAATTCGAGTCGCTTAAGAGAGTGGACTAAACTGATGTGGGGATGAATGCGAGATTTGTAGAGGATTACAGTAATAGATGATCTGTGTTTTCACAAACTTGTAAATGATTGAGTTTAATCTCACTATGGTATTGTGGCATCATTAACGTAAAAGTGTTATGAGTTGTTGAGTGTGTCTTGATATATGGCTTCGAGCCAAGTTGGGGAATTTGCTATTAACTAGCTAATTTACGGTCATGTTCTATGTTGGTTTTGGTTCGAGGCATGCTGGCGAATCAGTTCTGGTTGCGAAAATTGAGCCGAGGATGGCACGAGTGAAGCAAAATTTTGACAAAGGTTATATGGTGCCTCGTAGATGTGTAAGAACTAGAGGATGTCTTAAGCTGTTGTTGGTAAGAATGCTCGATGCATGGAGCGGGAAGATTTTTTTTTATATTGGAATGAGGTCATATCATGCGGTGTTAGAGTGCTAATGAGACACGGGTGGCTATGCTCGTTTGATCAGGTAAATCGCAGATCGAATAAGAAGTAAATGACTCTCGAGAATGGTTTTAATGTGTTCCAGATTCTACATGTAACAATCAAGTGTCTTAAGGTTGTATATGTGGTTAGAGACTACATTTTCATTGGGAAATGTCAAGACTTGTGGTATTCTTATGTTAATTATGGGATCATGTGTATCAGCATCTGGAAAGTAAAGGTAACGAATTTAGAATTGCAGGAAGTTCTTCATAGTAAAGTATTATGGAATGTGGTGTTTCTGGGAACATTTGAGAGAGTACTCAGTGGCCTATGGGTGTTAGGTCGTGTGGTCTTATGCTTGGGTCTCGTGTGGTAAGCTTGGGTTGACGCATTGTGGTACTACAGCAAGAGGGAATATCAAGTTAATGATGAATCAGAAGGGAAATTAGATAGATGGAATAGCTTGATAGTAGACCGAATCGGTATGGTAAGGATATGACTAATTCCTTATATGTGCTCGAGGTAATGAGCCCTTGCAAGTATTTTGCAGCAATGCTCTTGGGTTTTGAGGGCTTTCTTAGCCTAGTCGAGTTAGAAGGATTCAGTCCTGGTAGGTCTGATTTGTGCAAAGGGAAATCAGAGAGTTCTTGATGGTTTCTACCGCGGTTTGGAGATGTATATTTTCTATGGACATGAGAGACATGGAATGTGTGATGATTTTATCTTCTAGATGGGATCAATTGAAAGTTCTTGACTAGTTAAATACGTAGATTTCTGTGGCTCGAAAGGGAGATAAAAGTTTTCATGTTATCCTTGGATGGTATGGTATATGCGGTATGTTGTAGAGGACCGAGACTGGCATGTGCTAGGTTACAGTTCAGCTCTGAAAGGAAGTTCATAAAACTCTTAAGTAAAGGGTAGCCTCAGATAATGAAGGAAATGATACTGCTAATTGGAAGTGATTTGACGAGGGGGTAATGTGATTAAAGTGATGATACTTTGGTAGTATTGTGGCACTTTCTTGTTAGATTGACAGCTGATATCTGAGTTTGTGTGATGGCACATGGGAATTTTAGAATATCTTTCGTGGGATTATTGGGCACTTGAGGTGTGATATGTATTCGTACGGTGGAATTTGGGATCAGGTATGGTGATTTGTGTGCTATATGGAGTGGAGACTGGAAGTTCTCATGTACAGACTATGTAGTGGTTGTGGATCGTGTGTGTCGGCACCGTTTAGTGGCTATTGGGATTTGGATGCCCGAGTGGATCTTTCTTTGCTTGGTATGTTAGATTTTGGACATGATGTTGGGGTGTAGACTAGCTGTCTCAGTATTGGGTTATTCTAGACCATTGCACTATGGGCTATGCCAGAAAATGCCACGGGTTGAGTGGCGAGGTGCATCGGATTATGTTCTAGCAGAGTGGTTTGTATTCCAAAGACCAGCGGATGGCTGAGGAGGACTGCTTTTCTTAATTGGGCATTCGTGATGGATGTCAGTGCAGAGGTTTCTACCATTGGTTCAGTTCCGATGTTGAGGGACTTTTTAGATGCGTTTCTTATGGTCGGGCATGTCGCCGGGCGAGGTTGTGGATTTCAGTATTAATTTGGTGCTGGGCACTGTATTATACAGCTCCAGCAGGAGTTATAGTAGAGGAAGGAGCAGCTTCAGGCTTCTTGGTACTGATTTTATTGGTAGGCCGATGTGGATACTTGTTTAGCTTAAGTCGGCTTGGTTGGCCCCGAAATTTTATTGTTAAGGGATAGGTTGATTCGATCGTTAATGAGCTTGTTAATGATATAGGGAGGTCTATGAGTTGCTATTCTATGTTGTGAGACGTTATGATTTGTTGGTTATGGGCATATGTGGTGCGGTTCTATTGGGGATTCATAGTGAGAGTTGAGCAGGAAGAGTAATTGGGTGTTGCTCAGTAAATGCAGTGTCGGTTATGACCTGTCGGGTTGCGTGTCGTATGTTATTTGTTTCACCATGGGTGTAATGAATTTCTTTGGTTTCAGACATCAAATTGTGCGTGGCTGTCGATTTTGAGCATAGTGACTTGAGGTGCTTCATGTGTAACAGTGTTTGGATAGGATCGCGCATTGTAGCGAGGCCATGTGGAGATATGACCTTTCGGGGTAGATTCAGGTGTTCTATTTCTATGATGTGAGGCGGAGTCTCAGCCTTGTGTTATGATGGTAATGATGAGCTTAAGGTATAGCTCTTTCGTTTGAGTCATATTTCATGGTTTGAGTATGTTCAGGTTGTTTCTTATTGGTGAGCGTATTATGCAAGTTATGGCTTAGGCCTGTATTGAGGTGTCATATTACCAGAGTGGTGTGTTGGATTCGAGGTGATCGTTGGGGTCACTAATAAATACGAACGGATTTGATTTCAGCTTGTTGGAAGGATAATATCGAGGTTCGGCTCGGAATCTGCTGTGGTATTAGTCAAAAGAGAAGTGTCTTCATGAATGGTTGATCTGAGAAATGGTTATGGTTTATTGCGTGTTTCATTTATCGTTGGCAGTATATGAAAGTGTTGGAATAAGACCTCAGTTGATAAGAGGTTTCCTACCGGTATTTGAGTGTTGTGGGCAACTGCTATAGATGGAAGTTATCGTTTCGAGTATTTGGGTTATGTAGTATATCATATGATTGCACCTGAGGTTGCAGGTATGGGTTATTACAGCTGGTTCTGGCTTATTCTGAGTATAGATGTGAGGTTCTGATCTTGTGTGTGATTTTGGAAAGTGCAATGTGGTTCTATGGTTTATGGACTAGATGGATTGTGAAATTTCAGCTATGTTGTGTTATCGGACCTACTCGAGATAGGGTGACGTGGGATCACCCCCGGGTATATGTATGGTAAGGTTATTCAGCTATTGGTTGGCTTCTAGAGCAACTCTGGGTATGCTCGAGAACGAGCATTTGTTTAAGTTGGGGAGGATGTGATGACCCAACCCGTCATCTCATGAGAACCGCTTTGTTTCCCCCATTTTATGCTTCTTCATGTTTCATTATCAGTATTTGGTGTGTCAGAGTTGATTTGGATTGGTTTTGGTAGGAAATGAGACACTTAGTCTCTTTAAGGAATGTTTGGTTTGGAAAACTCAATCGGAGGTTGACTTATGAGTTATAGGGCTCGGATGTGAATTCCAGAGATTCGGTTAGCTTCGGGGGATGATTTATGACTTAGGAGTGTGATCAGAATTGATTTTGGAGGTCCGGTGTAGAATTAGGCTTGAATTGGCAATGTTAGCATTTTGGCGATATCCAGTTGATAGGTGAGATTTTGATCCGAGGGTCGGAGTGGTATTTGGAGAGTTGATGTAGCTTCGTTAGGTGATTTTGGATGTGTGTGCAAAATTTTAGGTCATTCGGACATGGTTTGGTTGGGTTTTTTATCGAATGCGAATTTCGGAAGAATTTGAAGAACTTAGGCTTGGATTTGATGTAATTTGATGGTTTTAGTGTTAATCGTGGTGTTTTGATGATTGGATCAAGTTTTAATAAGGTATTGGATCATGTTTGTGTTTTTGGTTGAGGTCTCGGGGGCCTCGTGTGAGTTTCGGATGGTCTAGCGGACTAGTTTTGGTGTTGGAGAGTTGCAGACTTTTGCATTTCAGATGTTGCAGGTTTTAAGTCTTCGCGATCGCGGAAGGTCCCTTGCGATTGCATAGAAGTAAATTGGGTTGGCCTGAGATTTGTCTTCGCGTTCGTGTTTAGTGCTCTGCGTTCACGGAGTGTGAGCTGCTGGTGCTTTGCGTTCGCATAGGTTCTTCCGCGTTCGCGTATAAGGATTTTAGGGCCCTGTAGTTTTGCCCTTCGCGATCGCATCAGCGTGGTTGCGATCGCATAAGTCTGGAAATATAGTCATTGCATTGGCATGAATTTGGTAGCGTTTGCATTGGGGATTTTTGAGGCTGGTAAAGTTTGCCCTTCGAGATCGCGAGCCTGGGGCCGCGATCACATAGAAGAAAGACCTGTAGCTGGGCAGAATGTTCTAAAACATTTCATCCGCGATTTTGGAGCTTATTTTCCTCCATTTTTGAATATCTTGAGAGCTTTTGGGGAGCAATTGAAGAGGGTCTCGACTGGGATTGACTGGAGGTAAGTTTTATGAGTTAAAAACCTGATTCTTATGTGAAATTAACCTAGAAATTCATGGAAATTAAGCCTAAAATTGATGAACTAGGGCTTGAGTTTTTTATATTTTAAATTGGGATTTGATGGGTCATTTGAGCTCGGATTTGAGAGTTCTTGGTATGAATGAACTCGTGAGAAGATGAGGAATCCATTGATGTTAAATTTTTTGACTTTCAAGAAGTGGGCCCGGGGCTCGGGTTTTGCTAATTTCGAGATTTTTGCTATTTTTTGATTGTTTTCGATTGGGTATTGTTCCATTAGCATATTGTGATGTATTCGCTCTGATATTGGATAGATTCGATGCACGTGGAGGCCGATTTGAGGGGCAAAGGCATAGCGAGCTGGAGATTTCACCGGTTCGAGGTGAGTAATGCTTGTAAATGATATCCTGAAGGTTTGAAACCCCGGATTTGCACATCGTAGTGCTATATTAAGGTGGCTTGCACGCCGGATAGCGAGCGTGGGGTAGAGCACCATTTGGGATTGTAACTTGGTCCGTCCCGATTGATCATTTTATCGTGTATTTGACTGGAACATATTTGTTATTATCATGATTTGGGATGATTGCCATATTTAGGCTTTGTGCCAATTATTTGAACCCTTCGGGGATCTTATCACAGTTTCCTTACAATTTTACATACTACTTGAACTCGATCCTGTTTGATTATACTGATTTACAAACTCAACCATTTTAATTGAACTTTGAGACTTAAATGATAATTTCCACAATTAATTGGGCTGAGCACTACTATTTTTATTGATGCCCCAGGGGCTTATGATATTTTTCTGGACTGAGTGAGGCCGAGGGCCATATGTGAGGATATGTTGAGTGATGTGAGGAGGCTTTCAGGCCTCGAGTGATATGTGAGGAGGCTTTCAGGACTCGAGTGATATGTGAGGAGGCTTTCAGGACTCGAGTGATATGTGAGGAGGCTTTCAGGCCTCGAGTGATATGTGAGGAGGCTTTCAGGCCTCGAGTGATATGTGAGGAGGCTTTTAGGCCTCGTGTTGATATGTACGGGCTTCAGGCCTTATGATGATATAGCGCTTGGCTGTAGAAGCCCCTCCGGAGTCTGCACCCCCACAGTGAGCACGGGTACCCATCTAGAACGGACAAATTTTAGACAGTGGTAACAATGGCTCTGTTATACGCGTTTTGGTCAGGTAACAATGACTGACCAGTCAGGTAACAATGACTGACCAGTGGTAACAATGGCACTTTAATACGCCTTTTTGGTCAGGTAACAATGAATGACCATGAACATAAATCGTGCCTGAGGGGCCGAAACTATTTTTGAGATATTGCCCGAGGGGCGAACTTTGATGTGCTCATCTTGCATATTTACTTGTCTTTTTACCTGTTATACTGTGGTAATTGTGCCCGAGGGGCGGATTTTTCTGTGTTTATCAGCACTAACTGTTTTGAAATCGTTTTTTCTAATTATTGAAAAGATCACTTTCAAAAGAGATTTGAACTGAGCCAAGGTATTTCTAAAGATTTCACAAATTTCACTATTTTCTCAGAAAATTATGCACGGCTTCTATACAGCATGTTGGTTTCTTTACGTGATTTCTTGTTGCTTAGTTATTATTTACTTTTATTACTTACTGAGTTGGAGTACTCACTTTACTCCCTGCACTTCGCGTGCAGATGCAGGTATTTGTTCACCCGGTAGCGACTTTTGAGCTGGTTGAAGATTTTTCTATCGTAGCTGACCAAGGTGACCGCCAGCGTTCGCGGCACCGGAGTTCTTCCTTTGATTCTAAATTCTATTCTGTATATTAGTGGCCTTGTAGTTGTATTTAGACTTCTCTAGATGCTCGTGACTTGTGACACCCCGGTTTGGGCTGTGTTTGATTGTACTTTCGCTAAGTAATATTATTAAATCGTCTTTAAAAATTATTTATTCATGTTGATCTATTTCTGAAAAAGGAAAATAGGGTTGGTTGGCTGGCCTTGTCTTCACGAGAGGCGCAATCACTACCGGAGCGGGGTTTGGATCGTGACAAGAGGGCTCGGGTGAGTTTGAGATAGGCTTCTGAGTGATTTTGGACTTAGGAAACACAGTTGGTGTATCTGGTTCTAGTGCTAGTCTCTGATCTCGCAATTGCAAGGTTAGTGTTCGCAATTGCAAATATTCAAATCCCTGCCAGGTTCGCATTTGCGAACCATTTCTTCGTATTTGCAAACTATTTCTTTGCATTTGCGAAGAATGGCTGGGTCAGCAAGGAATTGCATATACGATCAAAAGGTCGCATTTTCGGAGGGCCATAGTTTTCGTTTGTGAACAAATCATCGCAAATGTGATGATAGCTGAGATGGGTCTTTTTCGCATTTGCGAATCATGTCCCGCAGTTTGCGGGGTTCGTAATTGCGACATCTATGCCTGGTCAAAAGTTGAGATAGATGGGATTTTACCTAATTCTTTAAAATTCTCAACCCTGAACACCTTAAAGGCAATTTTTCCAAGATATTTTCTTCCTAATTTCTTTGATAAGCAACTTCAATCTAGTTTCTTTCATTTACCCGTTATATTCATAATTTTCATCATTAAATCTAGGATTTTCATGGTAGAAATTGAAAAATTGGATAGAATTAGAAATTTTTGTAAAGTTGAAATTTTAGACCTCAATTTGAGGTCGGATTACGAAACAAATTACATAACCTGGATCGGAGGTGAATGGGTAATGGAGTTTCGTCCGAATTTCGGGTTTTGACCAAGCCCTCGGGTTGACTTTTTCAATAACGACCTAAATTGAACCTCTTTGTTTCGTGGGTAGTTCCTAAGGATTATTATGAATCATTTGGTTTATAAGTTTCTAGATTTGATTTGTTCGGAGGCTTGTTCGAAAGGCAAGATCGTGGTTGAACCTTGAGTCGATTGTGGAGCGAGGTAAGTGTCGTAGTTAACCCTGACTAGGGGGATTAGAACTTGTTTGCCTATTTGCTACATGTTTAATGTGAGGGTGCAATGCATATGCGAGGTGATGAGTACTTATGCGTTATTTTTAGAAGTTGAGGTTCGGCATCTTGGAATCATTATTGACGTAAAGTTTTTTCTTGCATTATCTATCTTCCGAAATTTTTATATTCATTACTACATGGTAAGCGAAAGTATTAAAGCACAAACACTGATGTCGTGCCATTTTATTTCTTCATTTATTGATTAATACATAGTGAGAAAGAGAGATAAATCACGAAGGGTGATGTCACACCTCCTTTTTTACGGGTTACACCCTCGGTGAAGGGTATAAAGGAGTTTTTTCCAATTTAAGGACAGTCGGAACGGGATTAGTTATTTAAGTTTTCAGAGTCGCCACTTGAGAATATAATGGTGTCCCAAGTCACCGAGTTAATCCCGAACCGAGGAAAGTTTGACTCTGTTACATTCTGCGAACTAGAAATTC
>MU726891.1:0-19507 GCA_026770625.1 Nicotiana glauca | reverse complement strand
TATATATATATATATATATATATATATATATATATATATATATATATATATATATATATATATATATAGTACGTTATGTATATATATTGCCTTATATATTTATATATATAGCCTTATATAATTTCTTGTAAATATATTATATAATTGTGACTTAAATCTTCTAAATATTCAAATTTAAACACAAAAAAAATTGCAAAAAAATATTCAACGGAATGCCTTATAATTTTTATTATTACGATATTAACAAAAATGGCAATGTCTTTCTTAGTCTTCCTCCCCAATGGAGTGAGCATAACAAGGTGCTAATACCACCATTAAAAGGAAAATAAACTAATAAAGATGTACCAAAATACAAGTTACATATTAGTCTACATATTATCTCTAACAAATTTCATAAATCCTTCAAGGTTCGAAGGAATTTCCGTTGGTGGTGGCAGAAAAGAAGCTTGTTCATCACCGCTTTCGGGTGAAGCAACATCCTCCGCAAGTTCCGCTAGCATTTCTTCATAAGCTTCGTCTATCTTCAGTTGTGATTCAGCAAGTCCAAAATTTCTTCTTTCTGAATGGATCCAATCTCTGAAGAGTACTTCCAAGCTCTCCCTCATAGACGCTCTATGATCACCTATTTGAAGTCTCGCTTGACTGAAAGCGCTCTCTGATGCCACTATTGAAGCTTGAACACATAAAATATCTCGAGCCATGCTTGAAAGAATCGGAAAGTGTTTTTCTCTGGCCTTCCACCTTTCCAAAAGATCAAAGGTGCCGTCTGGATTCTCTTTTTCAAGGCCATGCGACAAATAAATTTGAAGCTCATTTAGATGTGAAGTATCACCAATATTATTGCCTTGAGGACCCCTGAACTCCATCCAAGAACTACGTGGTTTTAGGCCCACAGTTCTTTTAGATGATTGCGAACAAGATGAAGTAGGAGTTGGAACATTTGGTCTAGCATTATCTAAGGCTTGTTGATAAGCATTATAAATTGTTTGAGCATTTATTTTAATTGTGGCTTTTGCATCTGCAAGTGTAGCTAATTCCTCATATGAAAGATCTAAAGCCCTATAAATATTTGAATATCAAAAGTGAGGACCTCCTAATTTCATGGTAGGATTTAACATGACAGCAACACCATAAATAGGAGGGATAGGAAAAAAATATTTTTTAAACTTTTCTTTTATAGAATTTATAGCAAGTTGATAAATTACCCCACCCTCTGAAAATTTAACAATAAAATCACATAGTACTGCAATATAAACTAAACAGTTTGAAATAATATAATAATATTGCCCAGACAATTCATTTGTAGCAATATGAAATTGTTCTAAAACATCTATAAGAATTTTAACATTAGTTGAATCTTGAGTTGTAAGGATTTCATCATCATCCTCAAAACCAACACGAGCATTACACATTGCGCTTATTGAGTTTCTATATTCATATGCAATAACTAAACTTTTGTACATATAATTCCATCTAGTCGGACAAGCTTTAGGAACTTTTATCTCTCTAAGGCCAAATTCATCATATTTTTTAAAATTTCTCTAAGTCTACTTCTACGGTTTGAATAAAAAAGCCAATTAAGAGCCAATTTAACCTTTTCAATCTCCAAATTTAAAATTTTCATACCATCACCGACGATTAAATGGTAAATATGACAAATACATCTAACATGGAAATAATTACTAAATGCAGGATTTAGTGTAGTAGTAAGCAAGCCTATAGCATTAGTGTTACTAGAAGCATTATCCATAAAAATTAATATTATTTTATCTCTAATGCAAAAATATCTATAAATATCTACAATTGTGTTCGCAATAAACTTACCTGTGTGACGTGAATTAATTATTTTATAAGCAATAATGCGTTTTTGCATTTTCCATTCTTCATCAAATGAGTGGTTATAGTAAGATAATTACAGTCATTACCACTTCTACCAATATCAGTGGTAATAGCAATGCGACAATCTATATGAGTAAATAAATACCGCAAATATTATTCATAATCATGTTTATATTTATAAATATTGCTCTTTACGATTGCGCGAGGCCATCCTTTATAAGTAGGATTAAAAAAATTCTAATATAATGCACAAAGTGAGGGTTAGAAGGAAAACTATAGGGTAAGCACATAACAGTAGTCATTTTTGCTAATTCTTCATGATCTTTATTTGGATCGTAATATAAAATGCCACCGGTAACAGTGTTAATTCCCGGTTGAACTAGTTTTGACCAAGTACTAGGGTAACCTCAGTACCTACACTTCTCCCCTCTAGCTATGCTTTCATTTGAAGATATGTAGCTTTATCTCTAGGGTGTGTCTTTATGTGTCTAGTCAAACTAGCCGTACTGCTACGGTCTCCAGCAAATTTATGAGCCAACAAAGACCCACAAGTTTTACACTTAGACTTATTTTGTTCTCTTAGTTGAGTAAAAAAGTTCCAAACAAGAGATGTTTCTGGGCGTTTAGAATGTTGTCTATTAAAAGTAGGAATTACTATAGGAGGATCAGGCGGGGCATCATTTGGATTATTATCAGTTGGGTTAACAACAGGACTAGTAGGTGTATCATCTATATTTGGTTGCGTTTCATCTAAATCTTCATTTTCCTCATTATTTTCATCAATAGTTTCATTAGGATAAAGAGCATTCATATATTCATCATTTAATTGCTGACCTGGTGCAACATCATGGCAAAATTGACTATCGCTAAATTGAAAACAAGGGTTATCACTATCAAAAATAATAGGTGGAGGAGGACGGGTAACAGGTTTGGGTTGGGGAGCCGGGGGAGGGGTAGTAGCTTGTCGACTAGATTCACTAATTTTAGATTTTTCCTTACCACCAAATATTTTTTTCAAAGAAAAGGCTATATTAATTATAATTATCCCAAACAAACAAGACTATAATATTAAAACTTAAGAGTCGGAACGAGTTTACCGAATTGACGAACAACTTCTTGAAAATTGTATATCGTTGAAGAATTGAATACTTCAATTTACCAACTTCATAATTTTTCACAAATTGCAATAATAAAGTAAGCAATTATAGAAGAAAATTAGAGAGATATTGATGATTTTGTGAGTAAAAATGAAATAATGAAGAGGTATTTATAGTTAAGAAAAGGAAAAAAGTATAATTACGAAAAGTTTGGGGGCCAAATGACTATTTTTTTAAAAGATAAACGACTAAATTGGCAGTCCAACGGCTAGTTTTTAGACTTCTAACCGTTGGCCTATTTTTTTTCTAAAATTGAAAAATAGTTGTTGGGCCCATTTGAACCGGCCTAGGCCCGCCAGCTGGTCTTTGGCTAAATAGTTCCGCGCTCGTGGTCTCACCAAAGAGGACCGGCCCACAGTGGGCTTTTGAGACCATTTGGAACCGGACCATTTGCACCGGCTCATTAGGCCCGCTTGGCCCGTGGGCTCGCGGTCCTGGTGCGGTCCCAGGCTGAGCCTGGCCTACAGTACACCCTTAATATGAAGGGAAAAGCGGTGATTTAGATTTGAGTTTGGCTGTTGGAGCGAGGTAAGTGTCGTGGTTAACCCTGGCTTGAGGGATTAGTTATTATTTGCCTACTTGTTACGTGTTTAGATTTTGGGTACAACGTATAGGTGAGGTGACGAGTACCTATGCATTGTTGTCGAGTCATAGCATGTGAGTGAGTCTTATTCTTGTAAATATTGTATTCTTTGATCACATTGTTCATATTTTGACTAGCTATTCGATGTGTTGAGCAATTTCTTATCAAGTTTTACTAAATTTGGTATTGATTGAGTATTGACTCAAAGTTGAGGTTGGTATTATGGAACTAAGTGTTCAAGTAAGATTTGTTCTTGGTATTCCTATCTCCCCGTTGTCATTGTTCATTATTTTGGTGAGGCAGAGTGTTAAAGCACGAAGGCTGATGCCATGCAATATTTTGTGAGTGAGTGATAAATCACGAAGGGTGATGCCATGCATGTTTTTATTATTTATTATGGTAAGGTTGAGTGTAAAAGCACGAAGGGTGATGCCGTACACATTTTTATTATTTTATCCGGTGATGTTGAGAGTGAAAGCACGAAGGGTGATTCTGTGCACTTTTCTTTACTGTGTTTACCCGTTTCTATCTGTTTAAGGTATATTGATTTATCATGTTCTTAGTTCCTTTGAAATTCTTTATTGTAATCCCCTCAGCATGCCCCTTCCCAATATTTCTTGCCTTGTTTATTTAGTTGTTGTTATTAGTGTATTGTATGGATAAACTGCGCAGGTTTGTTTGGGGTGTCTTGTCCTAGTCCCATTACTACTTTGCCGAGGTTAGACTCGACACTTACCAGTACATGAGGTCGGTTGTACTGATACTGCACTCTGCAATTTCTGTGCAGGTTTCCGTACTGGACCGTGTTGACCCGAGTTTAGCTACTGACTTCAATACTATATGAGACCTAAGGTAGATCTACCGGCATTCACAGACCCTGGATTCCCCTTCCAATTATTTCAATTTATTGTTTCTTTTAACTCGAAAACAGTTGTACTTCCCTTCAGCCAGTTATTTGTAGTGACTCTTAGATTCTGGGTAGTTGTGTATAATTATTTGGATTATTATAGAATTTTGCACTCCTTTAATTTTTTATGGTTTAATTGTTGTTATCTACCGAATTGTTTAAGAGTTAGCGTATTAATCCTTAATTGTTGGCTTGCCTAGCAACTAAAAGGTTAGGCGCCATCATGGTCCCGACGGTCGAAAATTTGGGTCGTGATAAGTTGTATCAAGACTTTCGGCAACATTATTGGTTTCTGTATTGATTTGATTCTAGAAACCCAGCCCATCTCTATTATGCTGTATTGTATGGCCCCTCGAGAGTTGAAAGAATAGGTGCAAGATTTGCTTGATAAGGGCTTTATTAGACCTAGTGTCTCTCCCTGGAGTGCGCCTATGTTGTTTGTGAAGAATAAGGACGAGTCGATGAGGATGTACATAGATTATCGGCAGCTGAAAAAAGTCACTATCAAGAAAAAATATCCATTGCTGAGGATCGATGACTTATTTGACCAACTTTGGGGTGCAAAGGTGTTTTCAACTATCCATTTGAGGTAGGGCTACCATCAGTTGATGATTAGGGCATCCGATGTCCCTATGACAGCTTTTAGGACTCGGTATGGGCATTATGAGTTTCTAGTGATGTCATTTGGGCTGACAAATGACCTAGCAGCATTCATGGATTTGATGAACCAGGTGTTCAAGCCCTATCTGGATTTTTAATGATTTTTTTTATTGATGATATCTTGGTCTACTCCGCAGTTGTGAGGAGCATGAGCAACATCTTTGGGTCATTCTTCAGACTCTGAGAGACAGCCATATGCTAAGTTTTCAAAAATGCGAGTTTTGGTTGGGTTTAGTTGGCTTATTGGGTCACGTTGTATCAGCAGAGGGTATTCAGGTGGATCCTAAGAAGAATGAGGCAGTCAAGAACTGGCCTAGATCCAAATTAGCTACAAAGATCCGGAGTTTCTTGGGATTGACGGCTTATTACCTTCGATTTATGGAGGGGTTCTCATCTATAGTAGCCCTGTTGACCAGATTAACCCAAAATGATTCCCCGTTCATATGGTCAGATGAGTGTGAGGCGAGCTTCCAGAAGCTCAGGACAACTTTGACTATGGCATCGGTATTGGTGTTACTCACAGGTTCAGGATCTTATAAGATATATTTGTGATGTATCTCGAGTTAGATTTGGTGGGGTATTGATGCAAGATGTCAAGGTTATTGCATCTGCTTCGCGACATCTTAAGGTTCACGAGAAGAATTACCATGTTCATGATCTAGAGTTGGAAGCCATTGTTCACGCGTTGAAGATTTGGAGGCACTATCTTTACGGTATGCCGTGTGAAGTATTCACGAATTATCGGAGTTTGCAATACTTGTTCAAGCAGAAAGAGCTCAATTGAGGCAGAGGAGATGGTTGGAGCTATTGAAAGACTATGATATCACCATCTTGTATCATCCCGGGAAGGCCAACGTAGTGGTCGATGCTTTGAGTAGGAAGTTAGCTAGTATGGGCAACCTTGCGTACATTCAGTCGGTGAGAGACCACTTGCATTAGATGTTGAGGCTTTGGCCAATCAGTTTGTGAGGTTTGATGTTTCTGAGCTCAGTCGTGTTCTAGCTTGTACGATTACTCGGTCTTTATTGTTTGAGCGCATCAGGGAGTGGTTGTATGATGACCCTCATTTGCTTGTCCTTAGGGACATAGTGTGGAACGGAGATGCCAAGCAGGTTACGGTTGGAGATGATGAAGTTTTGAGGATACAGGGTCGTGTTTGTGTGCCTACTATGGATAGACTTCGTGAGTGATTGTAAAGGAGGCCCACAGTTCCCGATATTCTATTCATCCGGGCGCCGCCAAGATGTATCAAGACTTGAGGCAACATTATTGATGGAGGAGTATGAAGAAAGATATAGTGGAATATGTGGCTCGGTGTCTAAATTGTCAGTAAGTAAAGTACGAGCATCAGAGACCTGGTGGTTTACTTCGGAATATAGAGATTTCTGACTGGAAGTGGGAGTATATCACTATAGATTTCGTTGTTGGACTCCCACAGACTCAGAGGAAGTTCGATGCAGTTTGGGTTATTGTGGATAGATTGACCAAGTCTGCGCATTTCATTCCTGTGGCAGATTCCTATTCTTCAGAGCGGTTGGCAGAGATTTATATCCGTGAGATCATACGTCTTCACGGTTTGCCCGTGTCTATCATTTATGATTGGTGTACCCAGTTTACCTTGCATTTCTGGAGGGTAGTGCATCGTGAGTGGGGCATGCAGGTTGAGCTGAGCATAACATTTCATCCTCAAATGGATGGACAGTCCGAGCGTACTATTCATATATTGGAGGATATGCTCCATGTATGTATTATTGACATCGGAGGCTCATAAGATCAGTTCTTGTTGCTTGCGAATTTCGCTTACAACAAGAGCTATCAGTCGAGCATCCAGATGGCTCCTTGTGAGTCATTATAAGGTAGACGGTATCGATGGCCAGTTGGATGGTTTGAGTCGGGGGAGGTTCGGTTATTTGGCACAGATCTGGTACATGATGCCTTGGATAAGGTTAAGATCATTCAGGATAGACTTCGCGTAGCTTAGTCCAGGAAGAAGAGTTATGCCGACAGTAAGGTTTGTGATGTTACATTCATGGTCGTAGAGAGGGTATTGCTCCGTGTGTCACCCATGAAGGGTGTAACAATATTTGGGAAGAAGGGCCAGTTAAGCCCTAGGTACATCAGGCTTTTTGAGATTCTTGATCGAGTGGGAGATGTGGCTTATAGACTTGCGTTGCCACCTGATTTATCAATGGTCCATCCAGTATTCTATGTGCCATGCTTCAAAAGTATCACGGCGATCCATCTCACGTGTTAGACTTCAGCATCCAGTTGGATAAGGATTTGAGCTACGAGGAGGAGCCGATAGCCATTCTAGACCAGCAGGTCCGTCATTTAAGATCGAAGAGTTATCCTTCAATTCGAGTGTAGTGGGGAGGTCAGCCCGTTGAGGCAGCTACCTGGGAGTCCGAGTCCGAGTCCCATATGCGGAGTAGATATCCCTATCATTTTCCTAGCTTCGGTACTTTTCTATGTCCGTTCGTGGATGAATGATTATTTTAGAGTTGTAGAATCTGATGACCCGATAGGTCATCTTATGATTTAAAACCAAATTCTACGTTTCGAGGCCTTTAAAACCTCATTTATACCTTCTCGATTGGCGTGCGCAGTCCGGACGTGTTTCCGGGAAGCTTTTGTGTATAAAGTAAATAACAATTGGGATCTTCGATTAAAAACTTCATTTGAATTGACTTCGGACAATATTTTTGGTAAGCGGACCCCAATTCGTGTTTTGATAGTCCCCGTGGGTCCGTATCAAAATATTAGACTTGGGCATATACCCGGAATCGGATTTGGAGGTCCCTAGCCCGTGTTATGAATTTTTATTAAAAATTGTAAGTCTGAAAATTTAATGGTTTTTAGAAATTGTTAATGTTTGATCTTGTTGGTATCGGGTCCGTAATTCGGTTCCAGATCTCGATACAGGTTTAATAAAATATTTAAGTCATGTCTGTGAAATTTGGTGAGAAACGGAGGTGGTTTGACGTTATTCGGACGTCCGGTTGAGAAAATAGAATTTTTAAAGTGTTCTTGAGAACTTCATTTGATTTGGTGCTAAATTTATAGTTCTAGGTGTTATTTTGGCAATTTGATCGCGCGAGTATGTTCATATGATGTTTTAAGACTTGTGTGCGTGTTGGATTACGAGCCATGAAGGCTCGGGTGATTTTCGGATAGGCTACAGAGTCAAAGTAGGACTAAGAACACTGCTGGTTTTTGTTGCGGGCCTGAGACCTCGCAAATGCGAGGTCAATCATCGGATTTTTGATCTCTGAAGAGTTCGCATTTGCGAGCTTCTCATCGCAATTGCAAAGAGAAGCTGGGCCAGGATATGTTCGCAAATGAGAACATTCCTTCGCATTTACGATGGGGACAGAGGGGAGGCAACCTTCACAATTGCGATCATTTGATTATTTGCGACCAGCTTAGTTCGCAATGGCGAAGAAGGCAGGGCTGTGGGAATCTTCGCAAATGCAATGGATTTCTCGCATTTGCGGACTTAGACAGGTTTTTTGCTCATTTTTCAAAACTTTCAAAACAAGAAACCCTCTAGACGATTTTTCAAAGACCACTTCTTCCCCAAATCATAGGTAAATGATTCTTAACTCGTTTCTTTCAATCTTTCACTTCATTTTACAAGATTTCAACCTAGAATCTGAGATTTTCATGGTGGAATTGGAGATTTTTTGGGTAGAAACTAGGAATTTCAAAATTTTGGGGATTTAGACCTCAAATTGAGGTCGGATTCCGAAACCAATTATATATTTGTGCTCGGGGGTGAATGGGTAATCGAATTTTTGTTTGAATTTGGGGTTTGGACCAAGCGAGCCGGGTGTTGACTTTTTATGTAAGGGCCTAAATTGAATTCCTTATAATCGCGGGTAGTTCCTAAGGCTTAAATTGAATTGTTTGGTTGATAATTCTCTAGATTATATTGGTACAGAGGCCTGTGTGAAGGGAAAAGAGGTGATTGAGGTTTTAGTTTGGCCGTTGGAACAAGGTAAGTGTCGTGGTTAACCTTGGCTTGAGGGATTATGTATTATTTGCCTACTTGCTATGTGTTTGGAAGTTGAGTACAACGTATAGGTGAGGTGACGAGTTCCTATGTGTTGTTGTCGATTCATAGCATCTAAGTGAGTCTTATTCTTGTAAATGTTGTATTCTTTGATCACATTGATCATGTTTAGTCTAGCTATTCGATGTGTTGAGAAATTTCTTATCATGTTTTACTTAATAGTATTGACTCAAAGTTGAGGTTGGTATTGTGGAACTAAGTGTTGAAGTAAGATTTGTTCTTGGTATTCCTATCTCCCCGTTGTCATTGTTTATTGTTTTGGTGAGGGAGACTGTTAAAGCATAAAGGGAGATGCCGTGCAATATTTTGTGCGTGAGTGATAAAGCACGAAGGGTGATGCCGTGCAAGTTTTTTTTTTATTGTGGTGAGGTATAGTGTAAAAGCACGAAGGGTAATGTCGTAGACGTTTTTATTATTTTATCCGATGAGGTTAAGAGTGAAAGCACGAAGGGTGATGCCATGCACTTTACTTTATTGTGTTTACTCGTTCTATCTGCTTAAGGTATATTGATTTATCATGTTTGCAGTTCCTTTGAAATTCTTTGTATTGTAATCTCCTCAGCATGCCCCTTCTCAATACTTCTTGCCTTGTTTCTTTAGTTGTTGTTATTAGTTTATTGTACCGATAAACTGCACAAGTTTGTTTGGGGGTGTCTTGTCCTAGCCTCGTCACTACTTTGGCGAGGTTAGACTCGACACTTACCAAAATATGGGGTCGGTTGTACTGATACTGCACTCTTTACTTTTTGTGCAAATTCCGATACTGGACCATGTTGACCCGAGTTGAGCTGCTAACTTCAATCTCATAGGAGACCCAAGGTAGATCTGGCGGCGTTCGCAGACCCTGGAGTCCCCTTCTAGCTATTTCAGTTTACTGTTTCTTTCAACTCGAAAACTGTTGTACTTTCCTTCAGTCAGTTATTTGTAGTGACTTTTAGAAGTTCGTGAATTGTGACACCAGATTCTGGGTAGTTGTGTATAATTATTTGGATTATTATAGAATTTCACACTCATTTAATCTGTTATGGTTTAATTGTTTTTATCTACTGAATTGTTTAAGAGTTAGCGTATTAATCCTTAATTGTTGGCTCGCCTAGTAACTGAAAGGTTAGGCGCCATCACGAGCCCTACATTCGAAAATCCGGGTTGACAGAATTTCCCAGCTTGAATATCATTGATCTGCATTCGTTCAAGATATTGTTATATACATGGGATCCAATTTGAAGAATCTCAATCTTAATTGGAACCAAATTTTGTTCAAAGACTAGACTTAATCCTTGTAACAAAGCAAGACGTTCAACCATGTACAATATGCTCTTAGGAGTCTGTTTGGTAGGGTGTATAAGAATAGTGCGGAATAAGGTGTATTAGTAATGCATGGATTAGTAATGCATGTATTAGTAATGCAAGCATTAGTTATGGAGATATTATTTTTTATCTATTATTTGGTGTGGTGTATTAAAATTATAATGCATTGAATAATTTTTACGAAAAATAGTTGTTTACAAAAATGCCCTTCATATTCTCTAGCTTTAAGGGACTTTAAGGATAATTTTGTCTTTAGTCATGCTAATGCATGCATTAATAGCTTTGGTATAACTAATGCCATGATTTTCTATACATTACATATGGATAGGATAATGCAAAGTATGATATATAACTAATACATGTATTAGTTATACATAGGTTGAACAAATGTATCAAACAAGGTATTAGTAATAATACTTCCTACCAAACGACCCCTTAGCTTCTTAATCTTGTTTAAAATGGCAGCTCAGTGTACAAAGTATTCTGTTTCATGCAAGATTGGCAGAAGGATCATATTCAAAGAATGTAATATAAATAATCTATACTAATGTAAGCATCAATGATTACTTTCACGATTCGAACATATAACTTATAGATCACATAAAAATTAATTTTATTATTGTTCTTAGGCTTCCGAAATGATCTAGTAAATGGAAAAATTTGGAAAACAGATCCTTGGCTCGGATCAAATGTGCACGATCACAAATATGGAGTATGATAAAAACCAATCCACCTCACTTGTTTCGTCTTTATCCTCAAAAGATATTTTTGTTGTTATAAATATTTATTATCTTTAAAGTATGTTAAATAATTAAAGAAAAAGGTTGGGGTTGGGTCACATGTCAGTGACGGAAGGAGACTACTCTAAATATGTCAAAATTTCAGACATTTGTGTCAGATATTTGCCAGCTTCTAATGTGGGTCCCTTCACTTCCTCCTTGACCTTTTGTTCTTTTCTCTCTTTTTGTTTTTATTTTTATCTTATTTTCTTTATTCGGTTTAATTAATATTATAGTGGAGGAAGAGGAACACAGGTACGCCACTAGTATCTTAGATTAATCACGTGCCTACACGTGACTTATTTTTCCTAGGTCTTACCTCTTTTTTCATACTTATTAATTGAAGGGGCGGAACTAGAGCGTGGGGAGCGAGATTGGTTGAACCCAATAACTTTGATTAGAATTTTTTTTTGTCTTAAAAAAATTATTGTATATATATAAATTATTAATTTAGAAACTCAATAACTTAATGCGATTAAAATGTCAAACTCATAAATTTAAAATCATGGCTCCGCCTCTAGTTAAATGTGTTTGGTATGTAAAGTCTAAGCTCTAAACTTTGATGTTCAATTGCTTTGCTTCTAAGAAACTTGTACGTTTAGCTTATGTTGTTGTATTACCTCAATCCCTGAACATGTTAATATTACTATAATCTAAGGTCTCGTTTGGCCATGAGTTTCCCAAAATAAATTTGGGATTTATTTTTAAAATTCATGTTTGGCCATAAATTTTGCCCATATTTTGGTAAAATTCCAAAATCACCCCAATTGCTGATTTTTGGGCCAAAATCCCAAAACTTTGGAAATTATATACATGTTTTTTCCAAAATAAAGTTGAAAAATATGTTTTGATAAGGTATGTTCAAACACATTTTTATCTTCAAACCAAATTTCATCCAAATCAAAATTTTCAAAATAAATTTGAAATCTATGGCCAAACGCAAGCGAAAGCTTATAATCCATGTTCTTGCATTTCTAAACTCAAACATAAGTTAGCGACAAAGCCGAGATGGAGATAGAGCGTGCGAATGAGAATCTTAGACCAACGATAATGTTATTTTCGTGAAAACAACGATGAATGCTTGTATTAGGATACATTATTTACCTTATACCCGACCTCTTAGGATGCGGTTCTTCCTTAAACCTTGTTTGAATACGAAATACTTTGTGCAAGTTTAAGTTCTTTGAAATTGAGATTGTGAATTTTAATGAATGGATTATACTAACTACCTTCGCATTTTATGTAAAATAATTGTTAATAGATGTGCGTTCATGATATTTCCTTCGCTCTCTTTCGCATTATGCTTTACTACCACACAGGCAGTAGATACCTACCTAACTCTGCCAATTCAACATTTGTTAGCGGTATTTTGCGCGCAAAAGCGACTCGAGCACTTTAGTGGCCTAAAATCAAAATTTATTTGGAGGCCTTAAATGATAAAATGATTTTTCCAAAAGAAACTACAAGTTCTACTTTTTGAGATATAAAATTATTAATAATTTTTTTTGCTATCAACTTCTTCTAATAATCCTTTTTCGAAAGATAATATTGTTAACTCACTTAATCTTTTTTGAGAAAATTTAATCTTGCATAAAATTTTATCAATTTCACTTTTTAAAAATTTCTTTCCGCTAAAGCAAGTGTTAATATTATGTTATAAGAAATATAAGCATTTAGAAAAGAATAAAATATTTTTATTCGATTGAATATGTTGATTATAGTATTATTTTCTATTGATACTATTTTTTTAAATAATTTTAATTTCAAATAAGTCTAAACCATCAATATTACAGCGACTATTGATATATTTTAAGGAACATTCAAGGTTACGAGAATGTTCTTTTAAAATTTTCATCATTAATAATCTCAAATATTACCACTAAATTTTTTGCACTGTTGAATTTTAAACTCGCAGGAGCAGAGGCGGACCTTGTGCATAGATTACGAGTTTCCGGGAATTCAGTAACTCTTGCGTAGACCCTGTATTTATATTAAAAAATTTACTAAATATTGGTAAATATCTGACTGTGAACTCAGTTATTATTGTATATTAATTTAAAATTACGGTAGGAACCCACAAGCCTCAAATCCTGGATCCACTTCTGCATAGGAGAAAGGAAAAAAAAAGAAATAAAAGAGAAAGTATGTAATCTTAAGAGTGAAGCAAAAAGGAAAGATTGCAACTTTAAAAAAAATACGAAAGAGAGTGTAAAAATTTATAACTTTGCATACATCCCATAATAATAATTCTAATATTGATGGTTTATTCACAAATCTTACCAAATTATCTTTTCTTTTACATGATTTTTTTAATTAAAGGTACTCAATAGTTTTTAAAAGAAGACCTATAAAACGGGGGGGGGGGGGGGGGGGGGGGGGCAAAATTTGAGGGCCAAAAGCAATATATGCCTTGCTTCACCATGAAACCGGCGCTGTAATTGCACGTAGAAATCCATTAATGATACGTTTTTTCTTTACTTGAGCACGAGCTATTCAAAACTTCGATCAACACTATTTTTTTGCTTTGATCAAATGGAGTGAATTTGCTCAAAAACTAAAGTCATTCGAGAAAAGGGATTAAAATGGAGGGAAAAGAGGATTTAATAAAAGGAGGAAAATGCCAAATAGCAACATTATTAATGAATTACTAGTCATCTATTCCTCGAATAACTTGGACTGAAAATGCTTCTCCCGTGGAATATAAACTCTAGTTTTGTCATCATAATTAGAAGCGGATATAAAAAAAATTCACTAAATACGTAAAAATAACATATGCGAACTCAATAAATCGAATGGGTTATGGTATAATTCTGAACCTATAATTTTCAAATCCTAAATTCGCTTCTGATTATAGGGAGAGGAAAAAAAAAAGCAAATAAGATGGGAATATTTTTTTTTTTAAAAAGGAGGATAAAAAAGAAAAAGAGGAGGAGGAAGTGGTATATTGGATCGAGAAACTCCATTTCAACCAATTTCACACACCAAAGCTAGTACCGACAACACAAGCTTTACCTTCAATTAATGAGGCTCATTGTATATGGACTTTAGCCCATTTATTTTTGCATAATTTGAGGTAAAAATTGCATGGGTTGGTCGCCCTCATTTAACCTATACCTATTTTTTTTAAAAGTTTTAACTTGTACTTACTTTTTATACAACTTTAGCCCCTTTTCTTCTTCTCCTTCGTTTTCTTCTTCCTCCTCTTCTTCTTCTTCTTTCTTCTGTTATTGTTGATGCTACTGTGAAACTTCAGTTTTGGGATGATTGCCATAAGTATGTTTATCATATTATTTAAAAATAAATTATAAATAATTATATAAGTTAGTAGACAATAATTTGTGAATATTTCCATGTACGGGAAGTTTAAGGTCACACTTAGTGATTCTTTTCATGATAATTCTATTCTTTTCGTTTTTATTTGTTTCCAAAATTTTATGATTTAGATATTGTTGGCAATCTGATTATTTTATAGTAGTCTGATTATAACAATACTAATGAATCCAGACAAAAAAACTTAAGCTTATTTAGTGCTAAAGTTTTGACAAATAAACTAAATAACGTCAACATCTTCTGCTGAAATTTTTGAACAAGCTTTATGAAAAAACTAATGAATCCAAGATAAAAAAACTTCAGCTTATTTAGTGCTGAAAATTTTACAAATGAACTAAATAACTTCAGCATCTTCTCCTGAAGTTTTTGAAAAAGCTTTATAACAAAACTAATGAATCCGAGACAAAAAAACTTCAACTTATTTAGTGCTGAAGTTTTTACAAATGAACAAAATTACTTCAGCATCTTCTGTTAAAGTTTTTAAAAAAGCTTATCCAGGACAAAAAAAAATTCAGCTTATTTAGTGCTGAAGTTTTTATAAATGAATTAAATAACTTCAGCATCTTCTCCTAAAGTTTTTGAAAAAATTTAATGACAAAACTAATTAATCCAGGATAAAAAATTTTCAGCTTATTTAGTGCAATTACAAACAAAAACTTCAGCAAATAGAGAACAAAACTTTAGCTACTATGTTTAAGCTAAGCAATTACAAACAAAAATTTCAGCAAATAGAAAATAAAACTTCAGCTACTATGCTTAACTTCAGCAATTACAAATAAAAATTTCAGCAAATAGAAAACAAAACTTTAACAACTATGCTTAAGTTCAGCAATTACAAATAAAAACTTTAGTACACTTGTTACTTCAGGCTCGTCTACTAGAATACTGAAGTTTTGCGTGATTGCCTTTGCTACTTCAGTCCCATATGCTGAAGTTACGCGAAAAAGTGGGTACGTTTGCAATTTTTTTTTTTGCAAAGCAGGCACAAGTTAAAACATGACCCAAAAAGCGGGTATAGTTACAAATTCCCCTAATTTGAGCTCGGCTAAAATATGAGGACCGACTTCTAGTTATGGGCTTTTCACTATGCATCCTCAGATTAAGGCGAAGTGCAGCAATAGCCACTTTTATGCCCACTATTTAAAATATATCTACAATTTACAATGTATTTAAAGATTAGCCAATCTACTCAAACTTCAGGACTAAGTATCCTGAATTTCTGAACTACTAATTTAAATTCAGGATGTAAGATTCGAACTTTTAAACACTATTTTCGAATTTCAGAACACGATATCCAAAATTTTGATCTTCGAGGTTTAAACTCCAGGATGCCGTGTCCTGAAGTTTGAGCGAAATTGACTAATTTTTAAATATATTGTATACTATGGATATATTTTAAACAACATGCTTAAAAGTGACTACCTAGTGTCATTTCCACATCGGATTATCATAAGGCCCATTATATCTTTAGGAATGTGATATGTTTTGCAGATGGGCTATTGCTTCTGGCCCATATAGAAAGGGGCCATTGAACACTCCAAATATGACACGGCTAATGCATGGTCCTATTGAAATATGAGGACGATCTTCATGAGGTTACACCCAAATGATCTTGAAAATGGATAGTTTTAATTTTTTAACCGCCGCTTGTCCCATGGGCAAACGTTCTAGGTCAAATATTAAAAGTGTCGTCCATAGGGAAAGCGATGGGCAACCCTTTTTAAAGTTGAAGTTCTGCTTAGAGGGGAAACGGGGTCAAAAAATCAAAATCACCCAGTTTCAAGGCCATTCTTGCAAATCAATCGACGATCTTCTAGTTCTGGGAATTTCACTATGGATCATCAGATTAACATAGGCCCATCATGCCTTTTGATAACTTTGAAATGGGATATATTTTGAGGATGGGCTTTTGCTTCTGGCCCATATAAAATGGGCCCATTGATCACTCCAACACTCCGAATATGACACGGCTAATGCATGGTCCATACTGAAAATATGTTTTTGCTTATTCACCTTAATTTAATTTTGGAAAAAGAAAAACGCACACCGAGTTAAATTACAGCTGAAGGAACAAAATTAACCGTCTCCTGAATAAAACGATATCAGCGGTGGACCTTCGTTATAAAAGGAGGGATCACCGGTATCCATAAAGCTCAGTAAAATTTTACATATATATGTATATGTCTTTAAATTATAGTAATATATAATAATTATAATTAGTATCATCCTATATACAAAATAAATTTTGATTGAATACAAATATTATCCGCCACCGTTAAATCTTGGGTCCGCCTCTGGTCATATCACTGTTGTGTTTTATTAGCAAAAGTCACATACGTTAGTGATTCACTTCAAAGTCATTAAATTGCTAAATTACTCTTCTATATGAAAGATCCGTTGAGATAAGAAGTGTTTTCCTCGATATTACAACAACAAACTCAGTATATTCTCATAAGTGGGATATGAAGAGGATAGTGTGTACGCAGATCTTACTCCCACCTTTAAAAAGGCTGGGAGGCTATTTTCGATAGACCATCAACTCAGTAGATAAAATGAAGTGTCAATGACAAGCAAACCGATCAAAAAATCAAGCGAAAATACACAACTAACATTGGTTAGTGCAATTATAATATCGTTTACCATTATAATATTGTTTTTCTCGATATTGTTTACCATTGTAATATTAACTCTCCTGCAATTATGCAAATATCAGATTAGGAAGATAAATTTTGGATAAATTAATTCAGATGAGTTCAATCTTTAAGGTTTTATCAGTCATTTTTTTGTAATTTTGAAATTATAGATTCAAAATTTAATATTTTAATTTTTATTAAGTTTTCGCTAAACATTTATGCTTTGCCTTAAAATTAAAGAATTCACCTTTTGTGCTTTATGAACGATTGATGCTTTGCTTTTAAAAAAAAAAAAAAAAAATGGCAGGCCGGTATACTAAGTTTCCGAGGGGGGCGAATTTACCTCTGATCAAGCGGTGTCACGTGACACTGCTTGGTCGGAAAATTTTACTAAAAGTATGTATAATAAAAATACAAAAATAAGATAATAAATATAATACAGTGACACCACTTATAACAAAGAGCTAGGTATTGTTTTAGAAGTTTTGTGCCTTCTTTATTTAAGCAAGAGTGCTTCTGCTTCTTTTCATCTATTTCAATAAGTTGCTGAACTTTTTTCTTTCTTTCTTCTTCATCCCTTTTCTCCGTTATGAAGTTAAGAATGATTTACGAAATCAAATAAATAATGAATTTTGTAATGCCTTCAATAAAATTTTTTTTAACAAAATTTAGTATTATTTCTAATGTTATTTTGAATACATTTCACAAAATGAAAGCTCATCATAAAGAGTTCAATGATATACGTGCGTTGTATATTATTAATAGATTCGAATTTTATTACCTTTTTAATATGATACTGCTACACTAATTTATTTATTTGCTCTCTTCTTAAAATTGTGACATCGTTTATAAATTTTTTTGCGTACGCCACTGGTTTCCGTTATGTGCGGGGTTTGAATAAGAGTCGAACCACAAGAGTTTATCGTGCTTAATCTTACCCTATATTTATGCAAGTAGTTGTTTCTACGGTTTGAACACGTGACCTCCCATGATCTCCTTTTCGTTAGAACAACTTTAATAAATTTGAAATATTTCAGACGTCATATAACGTCTAAGGACCTATCTACTAGTGAATGGGGTCCAATTAAGATTTTTTTTCTTAATACAAACAAAAAGATAAAAAGTAATGGAGTTTCTGTACCCCAAAAAAAAAAAAAAATGAGCAGAAATAGGTGAACTAAAGTATCAAAATTGTCGGATTATATAGCTGAATCTGGTAGTTTGATTATTCTGTTAATAAATGAACAAAAAGATATTAATTGATTTCAAGAAAAAAACAATAAAGTCTCAATCTGGATAAATTTGTGATAATAGGTGAATTTGACTATAATCACGCCTTAAATAATCACATTCTTATGTTGTTTTGATGATATATATGATGACAAAATGCTCTTATTAGTGTTTTTCATGAATTGTAGGTACAAAATGGTTAAGGAAGGCTAAGGAGCAATTTTGGAATCAAAAGTGGAAGAAAAAGGCCATATATGCAAAAGTACATGGAAATCACGCCTGAACAGCCGTGAAAAATTAGAGACATTGTTCTACCGCGGTTCCACCGCGACCGCGGTAGAACCGCGGTGGGTGAGGGCCGCTGAAGTTTAGAGATTCAGAAGGGTGGTTTGGTCGCGGTTCCACCGCGACCGCGGTAGAACCGCGGCAGGCGCCGTAAAGTTGAGGGAGTGAAGTGTAAAAACGGGATTTTTAAGACCTAAACCCTATTTAAACTAAAAACTTCGCCCAAAGGAAAAAAGTATTCATTATTAGGTTATCTTGGAAGGGAAAACTATTGTGAGGGATCTTTCCCAACATCTTTCTTCTTTTCTTTTTGTTTTTTATGATGAATTCTATTCTAGTTTATTTACCCATATTAATGAGTAGCTAATTCCTTTGTCTAAGGTCTTGATAGAACCTATTGGGGGATGAACTTCTCGTTTATGTTAATTCAAATTTGCCAGTTAATCTTTATTTATTCAACTATATTCTTGTTGTAGTTAATTGACAGGATCCTCAATTAACTGTGCCTATTTAGTGTGCATAACTTGGGAAAGAGCGCATATTTAGGTAGTTGTTGAATAACACAACTCCTAAAGAATATGAGAAATCTATATCTGCGGGTTTAAAGGCGGGATTAGGAATAACGAAGTCTTGGGTGTAATCTTAAGTCAACTGTGCTAATTAAAGCTAGCTAGTGTAGCTCGGGAGAGTGCAGTAGTATATTGCTGTGATTGCTCGGGAGAGA
>MU726890.1:190259-228112 GCA_026770625.1 Nicotiana glauca | reverse complement strand
GGGGGGGGGGGGGGGGGGGGGGGGGGGGTTCAAAGTTGGTTCAGCAACCTCCTCATCTGAAATCACCAGCGGGGTATCTTCGGGCTCATCAACCAAATGAAAAGGTACAAATTCTAAAGGCTGCATTTTAGAGGCATTATGTTCATCTTCTAAAACAACTTGCCTCCTAGCTCGATGCTTCTTCATGTTTGAACTTCCTTTTTTTTCCTTATGAAAAGTAAGAGTTTCTTTATTTTTCCTCTTCAAAGAGGATAAATTCACTGGGCAGTGTTGACATAAAGTCTAACTGCAGGAGCGAAACAGGGACGAATACCACGAATTCCAAATCCGAAATCCAAAAGGAAGGAATGTTAGAAAGAAAAAATGATTGTTGATACCCAATTTTTCACTATATATTTTCAATATGCAAAATAACTTGAAAATGGAATTTATATGCACATATAAGTATGTCCAAATATTTTACTATTTTCCATAATTTTTAAAGGTTTTAAAATGAATTTATTTCCCTTTTTTATCCATAAAATCCCAATAATTATGTCCAAAATTATTGTTTTGATGATTCATTTATTGGATTCTTATATTTATGTCAAAATATTGGCTATTTTAGGTTTAAATTTGTCTCATGTTTATAACATGGGATCCTATATTTTTAAATTATTAATTATATGTTATAAATCATTTTAGTGATTTTAATTTTTTTCAAAAATTAATTTATCATTTTTTTTATAAATTAAATAGGGAAAAATGGCTATTTAAAATCTAGCCCAATTGCATTTCAATTTTAGCCTAAATCTTACCCCAAATTAAACCCAATTTCCCCGGCCATATCCCAATTAAACCCTGACCCTATTTCAAAATGAATCGACCCAAACCGGGACCCCTACCTACCCTCTTTAATCCAGGCCGTTGACCATTCAGATCAACGGCCAACATTCACCCTTTCCATTTTTAACCTTGAACGACCCCTAAACCTAAGTCATTTCCCACCGCCCGCCGACTCTGAATCCCTTTCCCTCTCAATTCTCTCTGCAATCCCTCATTAACCCTAGCCGCTGCCATTTAATCCCACCCTAATACCTACCTAATCCATGGCCTATCGTGGCCATTTGAGATGTGTATCGGCCTCATATGGCTCTTGGGTGTTTGTTTCAGGTTTCATGGCCAGACCTCGAAGGAATCTGGTCTAGTCCTTGCTCAACTTCTATTCATGGCCTTTCTCCGGCCATCCATGACATTTCTCCGGCAATTCATGGCCTTTCAAGGCAGATCCTTGACTTTTTCTGGTCAGATCGTTAACTTTCAAAGTCTTTCTCACTTTTCTGGGTTCTTTAAAACCCTAATCTCTAAGGCCTTTCAATTTTCTTCAGATCTATCTTAGATCTGTGCTTATTATGAATTTCTTAAGTATTTTCCATAAGGTTCTTCGATTTTCTTTCAAAATGACTCTTCATTTTTCAACGATTAGGGTTTTCTTTTAAGCTCTTTAAAGACTCTTCTATGATTTTTAGTGTTGTTTCATGATTTTACTATGCTCAAACAACTTGTTTATGCTTTCCTTCTATTTGATTTAGAATGTTGAAAACCTTAGGTCTTTTAGTCTTATTCGAGTTCTAAAACAATCCTTACTTGTTTGAGTGTATATTTGTTCGATTAAGTTCTTTTCCTTGTTTGACTTATCTAATTTCAAGTTTCTATCATATCTTAAGCTTGACTATTGTTAAAGCCCTAATTTCTTAAAAGGGGTTTTCTCACTTATTACTACTATGAGACCTTTACTTGTTTATGATTTCTCTTACCTGATACTATATCTTCTTCACTATTGATTCTATGTGACTACTTGACCTACTTGACTACTGTGCTTCGAATATTTTTCTTGCTACTGAATCCTAGCTTATTTCTGCCACTATTGTATATTTGTGTTATCTCTTGCCAATGTGTTTGGCCTCACATGCCTGATGCTTATGTTCACTCTATTTATATACTGAAGTGCAGAATCATGTTTCTTCCTTGTTTGATCTTGATCTTGTGGCTGATTACAAAAGCTTTTCTTTTATGAACCCTAATTTCACTCGCTTGTTTCAATTAATCGATTCATTTCCTTTAATGTTATATTTTACCTTGCTGAATCCTTTCCCAAAATAAGCCTATTTTTGTACTTAGACTTGATTATTTACTTCATACTTTTACTGCCCCCTTATATGGCAATAATCAACCTATCCCCAAACTGATTTCGTTCCTTAATTAAACATGTTACTACCCGTTAAATAGTGATTCCTTAATTAAAGGGAATCACTTGTGTTAATTGATTCCGATTGTGATTAATTTCCATGTTTGCGTTAAGACTTTACTGATTACCTTATTTTCTACTTGTTTTCAAATCTATAAATGCCTACCCTCTCTTCTTTCAAACACGGAAAAAAAATCTTAAATTCAGAACACATACTTACACTCAAAACTCTCTCTTTCTTTACAACTACTTGTGCTATTGCTTTGTCTAGCCGGCTGAAAGCCAAGGCTATACTGTGGACTCCTGTTTGCTTTACCTTTCTGCACTTTGCTTCTTTACTGGTATGTCCTAGCTAATTTTTAAGTCTCAACAACAACATGTTTCTTTAAGTTGCTTCAATTTCTCATTCATGTTTACTTCTACTCATGTTTCTGCAGTCCAGTCATGTTGCAAGCATGCTGAAATATGTTCCCTTCTACTTTTAGATTAATGTTTCCCTATGTATATACTCTGTCAGTCGCTTTTTATCTGATTTGCTGACTTATGAATCCCAAACCTCATATCCCCTCTATGTGTTTGTGTTCCTTTGGTTGGTTTGTGGGCAAGACAACATCATCTATTGCTGTGTATGACCAAACCTGCACCTTTCTGGAATCATATCCTTCATACAATGTATTCCCAAAACCCCTCGACCCCTTTGTGTAATTACTGATTCTGTATATTTTGAGCTTTACTACTACTGTTTTCAAATCACCTTTTTACTACTTACTATTTCCAACTCAGTTTTAACAATCTGTATTCTGCACTTCTACTATACTCTTAGAACCTAGGTTCTACCCCTCTTGTGTGAGCCTTGCCTTGGGACCCTGGAGTTACCTCTGATCTTGGACACATAAGGGCTGTCCCTTCCACACTGCACTCCTTCTATTTGAATTATGTAAACATGGGTGTGAGCACTGCCCGGGATCCCCTGAGATCCTTAGAGAACTCTGACACACTCAGGTATGAGAAAGTCTTTGAAACATTAGCTTTGAAGTGTTAATTATATAACTCAAATAGAAAGTCAAGATCAGGCTTCTTTTGGTTGTAATTTCTTATTTCTGCACCTTTTTTTGTTATTCAATCGTGGAGACTGTAATAATTTGTAAACAATATCAGGGAGATTAGTGAAAAAGGTAGGTAGTTGTATATATCGTGGGTAAGTTGGGTAGATAACCTGCCTATAAGATCAGTGTTTGTTAATATAAATTCTTCATGCTTCACTTTCATAACTTGAAACCATGCCTATAGGATCAATGCTTGTTTAAAATAAGTTCTGCTTTCATAACTAGAAACCATGCCTATAGGATCAGTACTTTGTTAAAATAATTTCTGCATGCTTCACTTTCACAACTAGAAATCATGTCTATAGGACATAAATAGCTTTAATAAAAGATAAAATGTCTATAGGGTCATAAAATCAGCTTCACAATTAGATATCATGCCTATAGGGTGTAAAGTAACTCAATTTTCGTTACAGCATGTATCCAAACTCGTTTCCCTTAGAAATCATGTTTATAGGATCCAAATCGCATGTTTAAAGTTAATCACTATTTACAACATCACTCTAGATATCATGCTCATAGAATATCATTATTACGCCTAGGCAAGCCTTATGTAAATACTTGAATAAAACTGGAACTACCTTCATTAATTACCAAACTGCTACAACCAATAAGTAGGCCTGATTCAGACTTCTTATCTGAGCTATATAATAAATCTGGTTCTGACTCAAATCCCCTACTTTAGGACTTCTAAAATTGAGACTTTAACTGTGTTTGAGTCGTGCTATTTATGTGCATTATTTGCGGAGGTTTATATGAGCCTTCTAACTGCCTACATGTTTCCCTTTTATGTGAAGTCCTATGTGTTTTTGTATGTCACCTTAGCCTTTTGCCTTTAAACCTAAGAGTCAGCCTAAATCCTCCCTCTTATAGGAATAGTATTCCTAAAATTCCTCTAGGACTGATAGGAATGGGACGGGTAATAGCATGCAATAGAGGTCGAGACCGATCCACGCTTTAATACCTTTATGGTATGGGAAAGGTAGATATGGATATGATGATCGGTGCGCTAATACCACGTTTAGCCTCTCTTTTGAGGAGTGATTACCGGGTATTACATGATGTGATCCATATTACAAACAAACCTAGGACCCCTTTACATTCATTAATATGCTTAGTTATAACTCTTTTCAATACTTTTGCTTTATTTAATCGTTTTCAAACACTTGTGTATTTAAAATCCTCTCTTATTTGAGCCTTGTTTGTTTACTTGTTAATTGCACAAATTCAAAAAGAACTATCTGGTCGGGAACCACACTGGTGGATACCGAGGGGTGCCTAAAACCTTTCCCTTGGGATAATTTCAAGTCCTTACCCTATCTCTAGTTATCAAACGTAGTTGTCGCTGAACCCTATAGGTTCCCTAACACAGCTTAAAATTGTTAGGTGGTGACTCTTCAAAATTGCAAAACCCCTTTCCCAAAAGGAAAGAGTTGTCCAACCAAACGTCATAAACCCGATTTTGCGAGAAAAAGGGGCGCGACAGCATGACGACTCTGCTGGGGATTTTTTTAGGCTTTTACCATTTCAGATTATTCTTGTGAATTTGTACCTCTATCTGTGTGTAATTATCTGTTTAATTCCTTTAAGCATTTAAATTCTTCTTTAGAAGCAAAACTGACATATCTTCTTTGTTTTTTTTTTATTGCTTTAAATTATGAAAATGTTATTTATCGCTTTCTTAATATGCAAATACATGCCAACATGCTATTAATTATTGCGTAATCATGCTCAACATCATACTCCACACGTGCCAAAACAAATACTATAGCAATGCTTATAATGAGTGGTTGCGCTCTTCCTATATCATTACCCCCTAAATTCGGAAAGGCATATTTGCAGTAAAACTAGGCGACCAGCGGTGCAATCGATAGTTCTAAGCATTCCCCCTTGAGTTGTCTGCTCAAGGGTACCTGTCTAAAACCCCATAGAAACCTTACTTCGTTTAAATTGTGCATGCATCATGGTCAAACCTAGCTGGATCAGTTATGTTGTCCACATAATGATCCTTTAAGATAGCCTTGTCCAAAGTCCACTGGGTTTTCCTAAACCCTAACGGATGTCATCACGTTCTGTGCATTTATTTGGAGAACGAGATTCTTCATGCTAATCATTGATATTAAATAGTCAAGTCCAGTGGGGGAAGGGTCTAACCTTATTTGCCTTGCAGAAATATGAGGCACGAAGTCCCTAGATTCAGCATGGTCACTAACATCCACCCAAGGTTGCTAAGCTGGTGGAAATATTTACACTCTAGTGACCAAAATCTCATTAGAAAATATCTGGGAAATCTACCATCCCTTTTGAAGGTCCAACCTAATAACATAATCATAGAAGTTGTCACATTGGTTTGGGATTATGAAAGGGCCGTGTTCCGCTTTGGGGGCATTGAAATGAAACCTTTGCTCGAAGAGATAGGATGACTGGACGATCTAGTATGGGAAACTACGGGCTTGTTCATGCCTGAGAATCGCAAAGGTAGGGGCTTCCTTAAAATGATGGGTTTGAAGAAGAATCCGAAATTAACATGCTTGAAGGATTCATACATCCCTTTTGACTACTTGTATGAAAGGTATGGTCACAACAAATCTTACCATACCTACTCTGGCAAGTTTTCCATCACATCCTTGAGACACGTCTATCGTAGGGTTTTCGTCTTCATATTTTGCTTCCTGGGTCTGATTGTATTTCTGACGAAGAAAGGTAGAATTCACACTAGGCTGGCTATGGTAACCAAAACCCTAATGGAGGGGATTGGTGGGCATGAATTCAACATTGTACCCATGATTATTGCAGACATATACCGAGCCTTAGAAAGGTGTCAACGACGAGCAAAACACTTTGAAAGCTGCAATCTGCTACTTCAACTTTGGCTCATAGAGCATCTCCAAAAGGGCGAATATTGATAAGAAATTCAGCGTAGGGATTGGGATGATCACATCGATTTCCACTATCCAAAGCGAATGAATTACATCCTCGACATGTTTTCTCAACCTGAGGATACTAAAGGATAGGTTGAACTATTTGATAATCCGATCGAGGAGAAAGTTTAGTGGATGTTCGAATAGTGTCCGACTGAGGAGTTCATCGCCTGATCCAGAGATGCACCTTTCCTAATACTAATTGGTCTCTTGGGAACCTACCCTTACATCCCTCTGTGAGTTATGAGGCAAGTTGGTAGGAAGCAAGTCATACCCAGGGTCGACAAGATGAGCCACTTCCGAGCCGACTTCAAGGTGATGATATTCCTTACAAGTGCCAAGCCCAACACATGTCGCATAGCAAGATCGTGATGGGAAGAGACACCATAGAGCTAGATAGATACCACTCCAATTGTACTCCTTTCTATTTAGGTTGGTTGGAAGACAATCATGATGGTTTAAGCCAGCCAGGGTTTGTTCGAGGCCACAGGATTATAGACGAAAAGGATGAAGCATAAATCAAGTACAACCAGTTGCACAAAAGGATCCGTGAGTGCGAAAGTGAACATCGCAAAATACAAGAGTCCAACCAGAAGTTGATCGAGGAATGGAAAGACATGGCTACCAACGCCAACAAAAGGCTGGGGTATCTGGAGCGAGGCATAGTGGAGCTGGAAAGAAAGTTTCTCAAAAGGGTCGAAGATTGTCAAGAAGATAAATGAACTGAAGGGGGATATTTAGCCAGAGCATACCTGTTGCTAGGACTTCGCGAGTTGGGGAAGCTGCTCGACGGAGCCAAGGATGCCGAATCTGGGGAAGGTCCTTCTGGGACCAAGTAGATAGGAATTTATCTTTTCCGCTTTAAAATGTAACAAGACCAACGGCCATTAGTAATTTTTATTTCCTATCGATTTGGGATTTGTCTTTTCTTTATCAATGAAATGAGGCATTTTGCATTCCAATTTATCCAAATCAACTTGTCGCTAGCCCCCCTCGGGCACAATGACGTTCCCAAATTAGGACACGCTTTACATTCCTGCACTACGTGTTTAAATATTGCAACACTTTTTATGATCCTCACTAATTTGGTTACCTTTTTGTTTTATTTGTTTTGTTATTTACCTCCCCAAAGGTTAGTTGGTGCACTCTGGAAACATCATCTTATTCCACAAGATCCAGAGGCCCTCCACCCACTCCTCCTCTTAGTCTTGTTAAGAACAAGAACAAAGGCAAAATGGAATATTTGAACATCAGAAAAGAAAACACAACAGCAGAGGCCACTGATGGCCATGGTATTCGAGTTCCCAATGAAAATGTGTCACAACTTGAGAAGAAATTGTTGAAGTTTCAGGAAGAGCTCGATCAGGTTCGGAATTTGGCCAACCTATCCTTCTCCCTCAGCACCCCAGACACCAACTTTCCCAATGTTCAAAATCCCACACCTCCTAAAAAACAACCAAATCATCCCATTTCTCCAACAAAGAACCAATGCAACACTTTCCATACTTCAAACAACATTCCACTACTCATCCCAGAGCCACAAAACTCCGCAAATGACCATTTCCACGCCCATACACCAGGCCAACACAATAATCCCATCTATGTGGAGACCATGCCACTCTCTACCCAACCTATATCTTGCACATCTGAGTCTGATGAAAAGGATCTACTCATCAAAAACTTGGCTGAGGAATTTAAGAAACTAACCAGGCGAATTCAGAGCATCGAAGGAATTAAAGGGATCGAAGGGTTGAACTATGAAGACCTCTATATACAACCAGATGTCGAATTACCAGAGGGGTACAAACCTCCTATGTTCGAGATGTTTGATAGTACAAGTGGTCCAAGGTCCATCTAAGAACATACTGTGACAAACTGGTCAGGGTAGGAAAGGACGAAAGGATCCGCATGAAGCTGTTCATGAGAAGTCTGAAAGGAGATGCGCTATCTTAGTACATTAGCCAAGATCCCAAGAAGTGGTCAAGCTGGGTAGGTATGACATCTAATTTTATGGACAAGTCCAGATTTAACATAGAGAACGCGCCATACGTGTTATATATCCAGAATCTAAAGAAGAAGCCCACAGAGACATTTTGTGTGTATGCTACTCGCTGGAGGTCTAGAGCTGCTAAGGTCAGACCTGCCTTAGAAGAAGAACAAATGAACAAGTTCTTTGTCCGAGCTCAAGACCCACAATACTATGAATGGTTGATGGTGATTGAGAATCATAAGTTTTTTGACATTATCAAATTGAGGGAACGAGTTGAAGAAGGTATTAAGAGTGGTATGGTTACAAACTTTGAGGCCTTATAAGCTACAAATAAGGCCTTGCAGTCTGGTGGTGTGTCTAAGAAGAGGGACGCAGGGGCCGTGATGGTCTCACAAAGGACCGAGTCTCCCCTCAAATACCAAACTTACCCAATATCTCCACTCATATATCAGCCAACCCCAAATTACCAAGCACCCTCCTATCAAGCTCCACCACCAACCTATCAGTCATCTCCACCTCCTACATATCAACCTACCTCACCTAGATACTCCTAACCCGCTCATGTCTACCAAACTCACCATGCCCAACTATCCCATTATCAATCACCTCCCGCACACAAAACTTTCCCTAGGCCCTGACCTAATTTCGATAGAAAGGCCTGCAAAATAATACACATCCATCGCCGAACCCATTGACCAACTATATGAGAGACTCAAAGCTGCCGGTTATGTCACCCCCGTCCCTGCTACAACCCCTGAGGATCCTTCTCAGTGGGTTAAACCAAACAAGTCTTGTGCATACCACTCCGAAATGAAAGGACAAACCATCGATGGATGTCACTCTTTAAAAGACAAGATACTGTCTCTAATTGATAACAAAGTCATTGTAGCAAAGGAAGCTACTCTGAACGTCCTCAACAACCCTCTACCGGACCATAAGGGTGGGGGTATTCACATGATTGAAGTAGAGGATGATTGGGATCCCGAGGGATCCATCAGATTGATCGCAGAAGGCGATGACCCAAAGAAACCAGCAGTTACTCTCAACCCAATTATGTCCAGATCCAACTGTCTGAGGACACCGAGGTAGATGTGTCTATACCTCTTGAGTTTGAAGCAACACCATAAGCAAATGCACCAGCACCATTTGAGATTGCTGTCTTGCCACCTAAAGAACATGTTCCATTCGAAGTGAAGGTAGTTGCGCTGATCCTAGTGGCGATATCCACCTTGCTGTCATTCTACACAAATGCCATACCCTAGGATTATACGGCCAAGGCAAGAAGGAAATGTAAGGTCAGAATTGAAGAGACTATCGCAGTCCAGGGTATGACAAGAACTGGTAGAGTCTATACCCCTTAACATCTAGCCGAGTCAAGCAAGCATGCCTCCAATCGGCCTTTCCTCATTGAGACGGGTCCGGATGACCTTTGGAGAAAAATACAGGCCAAGGAATATTCGGTCATCGACCAGCTGATTAAAACACCAGCACATATATCTATCCTCTCGTTACTGCAGAATTCTAAAACACACAAGAATGCTCTGTTGAAGGTGCTGAGTGAAGCCTACATACCAAGTAACATCACCGGCGGGGAAATGGATAATATGGTGGGGCAAGTGCTAGAAATCCATAAAATCACCTTCTATAAGGACGAGCTGTTGCCTGAAGGGCTGGGTCACAACAAAGCACTGCACATCACTGTACAATGCGAAGACTATTTCATCACCAGGATCCTGATCGATGGGGGTTCTAGCCTTAACATCTGTCCTTTGGTAACACTCAAGAAGTTGGGCAAAGGGCTGCATGAGATAAAAGAAGGAGCAATCAATGTGAAATCTTTTGATGGATCTCAGAGGTCCACCATCGATGAGATTAGTCTATGTCTGCAGATGGGACCAACCTGGTTCGAGGTCAATTTTCAAGTGATATATGTGCCAGCGTCCTACAACTTGCTGCTAGGACTACCCTGGATTCATGATGCTGGGGTCGTAGCATCAACGCTATATTAGGCTGTAAAGTTTGAATGGAATCAACCGGAAGTGATCATTCATCGTGATGGCAGCAATCCTATATACAGTCTCTAGACCATTCCGGCAATCGAAGGAAGAAGAAAGCTAGGTGGGGAAACTTGCCACCACATCGAGAGGGTCAATGCTGTCGACAAAGATAAATGGTAGGATAACAAGATCGAGAGTATATTGAATTAGAGTGGGTAAAAACCTAGCAAAGGACTCGGCAAGAATCTCCAAGGGATCTCTAAACCTATAAAACTCAAGAAACATGGCACTTCTTTCGATTTGAGATATGAATATACCTGGGAGGAGTTCAATAATTGGTTGCCACCATGGCGCGGTCCTTACTACCCGTTAGAGCAACTAATACCGCACCTGGAGCAGACTTTCCAATAGGCTAAAATCATCTATGGAACAGATGAAGAAGAAGCACTCGCGGTAGTGAAAAACTTGTTTCTAGAGGACAATATATAGATTGTTGTGTTATTCTCCAGGAGGAGGGGGAGGAAGGTCCTTCCATACAAGCTGTGAGCAGATAGTCATACCTCAACAATTGACCATCAGGACCACCAGAGCCTGACGAGCCTCGGGGTAGCAAGGCTAAAACAAGCATTATTCACTATTTTATTTCCTTTTTGCATTTTTCAATTTCCGCAATAAGATCTTTAATGTTCAAAACAATTGTTCAATTTATCAAAGCATGTTTGATTTTTCCAATGAATTAATATTTATTTCCATCATTTTCCTCCTTACTTTACCAATACAGCATTACTATTACTTATCTTGATGAACCAATGACTGCGACATGCAATGAGACAACGCAACAAACGAACATTGATTCAGAAGAAGATGACATACCTGAGGAGATCGTCAATGAGTTGGTAACTTTGAGAACATACCAAAATCCAACATGGACGAAACCAAAATTGTTAACCTGGGAGACACAGAAAATGTCAAGGAAACACGAATCAACATTCATCTATCGCCATCAGATAAGAAAGCATAAACAGAGTTACTAAAGGGGTAAGAGGACATATTCACCTGGTTATATGATTACATGACCGGTCTGAGTACGTCTATTGTGGCTCACAAATTGCCAACTAATCCAATGTGTCCACCGGTAAAGCAAAAGCTCAGAAAGTTTAAACCTAATATGAGTCTAAAAATCAAGGATGAAGTCACCAAACAAATCAAAGTTAAGGTTCTCAGGGTGGTTGAGTACCTAACGTGGTTAGCCAACATTGTGCCAGTACCAAAGAAGGATGGGAAGGTCGGAGTTTGTGTCGACTATCGGGATCTCAACTGGGCCAGTCTGAAAGATGGCTTCTCTTTACGGAATATACACATCATGATTGACAATTGCGCTAAGCATGAGATACATTCATTCGTGGATTGCTTTGCTGGTTATCATCAGATCTGGATGGATCAGGAAGATGCTAAGAAAACATCTTTCATTATGCTCTGGGGAGTGTATTGTTACAAGATGATGCCATTTGGCCTGAAAAATGCAGGGGCCACCGACATGGGGGCCATTACAACCATTTTCTGTGATATGATACACAAGGAGATAGAGGTATATGGGATGACATTATCATTAAATCCAAGAAGGCCATTGACCACATAGAAGATCTGAAGATGTTTTTCAACAGACTGCGGAGGTACAACCTGAAACTAAATCCCGCAAAGTGTGTATTTGGGGTTCCTGCTGGGAAGTTTCTCGCGTTTATTGTGAGCCGCCAAGGAATAGAACTGGACCCATCAAAGGTCAAGGCCATTCAAGAACTACCACTGCCAAAGAACAAGAAAGATGTGATGAGTTTCCTGGGAAGGCTGAACTACATTAGCCGATTCATATTACAGTCTACAGTTATATGTGAGCCAATCTTTAAAATGTTAAAGAAGGACGTCGCTACCAAATAGACTGATGATTGCCAAAAGGCCTTCGACAGAATCAATGAGTACCTGGCAATACTAACAGTCTTAGTTCCGCCTGAGCCAGGTAGACCCTTATTGCTTTACCTTGTAGTGTTAGATGGAGCTTTCGGCTACATTTTGGGGCAGCATGATGAAATAGGGAGAAAAGAACGAACCATTTATTATCCTAGCAAGAAGTTTACCCCGTACAAGCCCGACATTCTCTTTCGAAATGCACCTGTTGTGCTTTGTCTTGGGTAGCTCAGAAGTTGAGACATTACTTCTGAGCCTATACTACATATCTCAAATCGGGGATGGATCCTTTGAAGTACATATTTCAGAAACCCATGCCCACTGGCAAGCTAGCCAAGTGGTAAATCCTGTTGAGTGAGTTCGACATTGTTTACGTAACTCGGAAGGCAGTCAAGGAACAAGCATTGGAAGACCACCTTGCTAAAATCCCTGTGGATAGAGAATATGAACCCTTGAAAATGTATTTTCCTGATGAAGAGGTATCATTCATAGGAGAAGACATTGCAGAATCCTATGGTTGGATGATGTTCTTCGATGGAGCAATAAAATTCAAAGGAGTTGGCATAGGAGCAGTCTTGGTATCAGAAATCGGCCAGCATTATCCAGTGTCTGCCAAACTCAGGTTGCCTTGCACCAACAATATGGCCGAGTATGAAGCCTACATCTTAGGGATAAAAATGGCCATTGACATGAACGTGCAAGAGCTGTTAGTGGTTGGAGATTCAGACTTACTTATACATCAGGTACGAGAAAAATGGGCAACCAAGAACTCCAAGATACTCCCGTATCTGCATCATGTACAAGAATTGAGAAAGAGGTTCACGAAGATGGAATTCCAATATGTTCCCAAAATCCAGAATGAGTTATCTAATGCATTGGCTACCCTATCATCTATGATACAACATCCGGATAAGAAATTCATTGATCCCATTTCGTTGAAAATTCATAATCAACCAGCTTACTATGCCCATGTTGAAGAGGAAGCAGACGGAAAGCCTTGGTTTCATGATATCATGGAATATTTGGCAAAATGAGAGTACCCGGAGCTTGCCAATCGTACTCATAAATGCACACTTCAGAGATTGTCCAACAACTTGTTTCACAACGGAGGAATTCTGTATAGGAGGACTCCTGATTTGGGACTATTAAGGTATGTTGACGCAAAAGAAGTATCCAGTCTACTAGAAGAAATTCATGTTGGGACCTGTGGTCCACATATGAACGGTTTTGTCTTAGCAAAAAAGATACTCCGGGATGGTTACTTTTGGATGACTATGGAAACAGACTGCATCCAGTATGTCCAAAAATGCCATCGCTGTCAAATACATGCAGACATAATAAAGTTACCTCCAAGCGAGCTCAACACAACAACCTCACCATGGCCGTTCGTCGCCTGGGGAGTTGACGTCATTGGACCAATCAAGCCTGCCGCTTCCAACGGATACATATTTATCCTAGTGGCAATTGACTATTTCACTAAGTGGGTCGAAGCAGCATCTAACAAAGCAGTGACTAAGAAAGTCGTGACAGGCTTTGTCCGCAACTACATTGTTTGTCGATTCGGTATCCCAAAGTCGATCATCACTGATAATGGCTCCAATCTCAACAACGACTTGATTAAAACCATGTGTGAAACTTTCAATATCAGACAAGAATTCCACAGCCTACAGGCTCCAAATGAATGGAGCTGTGGAAGCCGCCAACAAAAATATCAAGAACATATTGAGGAAAATGATAGAGACGCATAAACAATGGCACAAGAAGTTATCATTTGCTCTATTAGGGTATCACACCACAGTCCGCACATCGACCGGGGCAACCCCCTATATGCTAGTTTACGGTACAAAGGCTGTCATTCCCGCAGAATTAGAAATTCCTTCCCTAAGGATCATACAAGAAGCTGAGCTCGACGACGCAGAATGGGTGAAGAGTCATTATGAGCAACTAGACCTTATAGACGGAAAGAGAATGAACGCAGTTTTCCATGGTCAACTTTATCAGAACAGATCTAGAGCGTTCAATAAAAGAGTCAAGCCAAGACAGTTCATACCGGGACAAATGGTATTAAAGAAAATATTTTTGCATCAAGATTAAGCCAAAGGGAAGTTCTCTCCCAACTGGAAGGGTCCGTACATAGTTCATCGGATTTTGATAGGAAGAGCCCTCATACTTGCAGAAATGGACTGAGAAGTTTGGCCAAGGCTGATTAATTCAGATGCAGTCAAGCGTTACTATGTGTAATCTTTATGTTTTCCCTGTATGATAAAAGTTGAACTACACCTGACCTGATTCTCGTTTAAGAGGGGATACGTAGGTAGCCCTATGGGTTCGGTCACAATTCAATAAAATTTTCATTCCCCCCCTCGGAATTGGAAACAGGGGTAGAATCTTGAGGGGGACCCTCAAAATTCCGAAGTAATTTCAGCCAATCATCACACTAGTAATAGAGAGAAACGTCAACCCATCAAATTGGGGTAGAATTTTGAGGAGGATCCTCAAAATTCTGTAGCATGAGAGGTTGCAATGTCCTAAATTGCATCACAGTCGTCGGTTCATCTAAAAACTATTTTAATTATACGTTTATGTTATAGTTTTACAAATCATGCATGTCTATTATTGAAACTGCTTTGTTTAGCAACACTACCCAAATGATACAAATTGTATCACCAGATCAAAGCCGAACGAGTCAAGCAAAGCCATCAGGGATACGAACTAACCGTCCCCTTTACAAAACTCATGATTTTTCTTTGGATGCATTCTCTCGGATTACGAAATCATTGAACATACTATACGTCCATAGAAGAAACATTGTTCAAGAATACAATTCTCCGAGCGATTACACTTAACAACATATTTTATCAGCACACACCCATGATGTTCCGTATGTCACAATGATCCCAATAATCACCACGTCGTAATCTGCTATCAGCTAAAAAACTCTACTGTCATTTGCTATTTTATTTATTGCATAAGGCTACTATTCTGCCTTCCGAGGTTAATCTCTACCTCTATTTGTATCTGCATTGCATAAGGCTACCATTCTGCCTTCCAACTTGCATAAGGCTACCATTCTGCCTTCCAACTTGCATATGGCTACCATTATGACTTCCAACTTGCATAAGTTTACCATTTTTCCTTCCAACTTGTATAAGGCTACCATTCTGCCTTCCAACTTGCATAAGGTTACCATTCTGCCTTCCGAGGTTAAGCTCTACCTCCATCTGCATCTGTATTGCATAAGGCTACCATTCTGCTTTCCAACTTGCATAAGGCTACTATTCTACCTTCTGATATGAAACACTGTCTCCATCCACATTGCACTGTTGAAAGATCGCCACATTGCACTGCTAAAAGATCGCCATATTGTACGACTGAAAGATTGCCACCTTGCACGGCTGAAAGATCACCACCTTGCACGGCTGAATGATCGCCACATTGCACAACCGAAAGATTGCCATATTGCACGGCTGAAAGATCGCCACATTGCACGGTTGAAAGATCGCCACATTGCATGGCTAAAAGATTGCCACATTGCATGACTGAAAGATCTCCACATTGCACGGCTGAAAGATCACCACATTGCACGACTGAAAGATCGCTACATTGAACGACTGAAAAATTGCCAATTTGCATAGCTGAAAGATCACCACATGCTACTGCATCCTTTATGGGCTGAAATATTTCCAACTCATCCAAAGGTGTCATCATTCGTAGGCACCATCTTCATAGCCCGAGAATACCATGTCATGGCCCGAGAATTTCTTTCAATCTTTTGTATATCAGTATTCAAATACGTCATGGTTCGGAGGCACCATCCTCATGGACCGAGAGCATCATTTCATGGCCTACGAATCCTTTATTATATGCTTCATGGCCCAGGACATCATGGTCTAAAGACGTCATCCTAACCGTCCAAAGAAAACATTCATGGTCCAACGAGAATTTGCATCATGTCTAAATTTACGCACAATATATGTTTTTATTGCTTATTTGCAGGTAACTGACAAGAAACAGTCGTCGCGACGGGAGTGGTTCCGCTCTAGTGCCTGCATCCATATCAAACCTAACCATTCCCGTAAGTCGTCCACTCATCCAGCCCTAGATATTGCGTTCATTCTTGTAAAGTATCCGTCGGCATACTCCGCCGACGGATCCTGAACTACATATGGCATGATTCCTATAAAACCAAGGATATATGGGCAGCTCAAAAGCTAGGGTGCGGCCTAAACCTCTTCAAACCATTTCGCTCGGTCAAAATTGGCCATCATATCTTTACCCGAAAACTCTTTCATCCGTCCTGGGTAAAGAGAGGCAACTGTTGAGACCTAATTTTTCCCTATATATTTCCAATATGCAAAATAACTTCAAAATGGCATATATACACATATAATTATGTCCAAATGTTTAATTATTTTTCCATAATTTTTAAATTTTTTAAAATAAATTTATTTCTCCTTTTTATCCATAAAATCTTAATAATTATGTAAAAAATTATTAGTTTGATGATTCTTCTACTGGATTCTTATATTTATGCCAAAATATGGCTAAGATAATTTTTACATATTTTTACTATTTTATTTAGTATTTTTTAAAAGCTAATTGCACATAATTATAATATTGGCCATTTTTAGGTTTAAATTTTTCTCATGTATATAAAATGGGATCCTATATTTTTAAATTGTTAATTATAGGTTATAAATCATTTTAGTACTTTTAATTTGTTTTCAAAAATTAACTTATCATTTTTTATAAATTAAATAGCGAAAAATGGCTATTTAAAATCTAGCCCAATTGCATTTCAATTTTAGCCTAAATCTGACTCCAAACTAAACACAATTTCCCCGACCCAATCCCAATTAAACCTTGACCCAATTTCAAAATGAACCGACCCAAACCCGAACCCCTACCTAACCTCTTTAATCCAGGCCGTTGATTATTCAGATCAACAGCCAACATTCACCCTTTCCATTTTTAACCCTGAACGAACCCTAAACCTAAGTTATTTCCCAACGCCCGCCACCTCTGAATCCCTTTCCCTCTCAATTCTCTCTGCAATCCCTCATGAACCCTAGCCACCGCCATCTAATCCCACCCTAATACCTACCTAATCCATGGCATCTCATGACCATTTAAGATGTGTATCGGCCTCCTATGGCTCCTAGGTGTTTGTTTCTGTGATTTCATGGCTAGAACTCGAAGGAATCTGGTCCAGTTGTTGCTCAACTTCTGTTCGTGGCCTTTCTCTGGCCATCCATGACCTTTCTCCGGCCATTTATGGCCTTTCAAGGCAAATCCTTGACTTTTTCTAGTCAGATCGTTAACTTTCAAAGTCTTTCTCACATTTCTGGCTTCTCTGAAACCCTAATCTCTAATACCTTTCAATTTTCTTTAGATCTATCTTAGATTTATGCTTACTATGAATTTCTTAAGTATTTTCCATAAGGTTCTTCGATTTTATTTCAAAATGACTCTTCATTTTTCAACGATTAGGGTTTTCCTTTAAGCTCTTTGAAGACCTCTTCTCTAATTTTTAGTGTTTTTCATGATTTTACGATGCTCAAACAACTTGTTTATGCTTTCCTTCTATTTGATTCAGCATGTTGAAAACCCTATGTCTTTTGGTCTTATCCGAGTTCTGAAATAATCCTTGATTGTTTGAGTGTATATTTGTTCGATTAAGTTCTTTTCCTTGTTTGACTTATCTGATTCTGAGTTCCTATCATCTCTTAAGCTTGACTATTATTAAAGCTCTAATTTCTTAAAAGGGATTTTCTCACTTATTACTACTGTGAGACCTTTACTTATTTCTGATTTCTCTTACCTGATACTATGTTCTTCTTCACTGTTGATTATATGTGACTACTTGACCTACTTGACTACTGTGCTTTGAATATTTTTCTTACTATTGAATCCTAGCTTATTTCTGCCACTACTGTATGTTTGTGTTATCTCTTTTGCCAATGTGTTTGGCCTCACATGCCTGATGCTTCTGTTCACTCTATTTATATACTGAAGTGCAGAATCATGTTTCTTCCTTGATTGATCTTGATCTTGTGATTGATTACAAATGCTTTTCTTTTATGAACCCTAATTTCACTCGTTTGTTTTAATTTATTGATTCCTTTCCTTTACTGTGATATTTTACCTTGCCGAATCCTTTTCAAAAATAAGCCTATTTTTTTTACTTAGACTTGATTATTTACCTCATACTTTTACTACCCCCTTATATGGCAATAATCAACCTGTCCCCAAACTGATTTCTTTCCTTAATTAAACCTGTTACTACCCGTTAAATAGTGATTTCTTAATTAAAGGGAATCACTTGTGTTAATTGATTCTGATTGTGATTAATTTTCATGTTTGTGTTAAGACTTTACTGATTACCTTATTTTCTACTCGTTTTCAAAACTATAAATACCTACCATCTCTTCTTTCAAACACGAAAAAAAAACTTAAGTTTAGAGCACACGCTTACACTCTAAACTCTCTCTTTCTTTACTGCTACTTGTGCTATTGCTTTGTCTAGCCAGCTGAAAGCCAAGGCTAGACTGTGGACTCCTATTGCTTTACCTTTCTGCACTTTACTTAACTACTGATATGTCTTAATTAATTTTTAAGTCTCAACAACAACATGTTTCTTCAGTTTCTCATTCATGTTTACTTCTGCTCATGTTTCTGCAGTCCCGTGATGTTACTAGCATGCTGAAATTTGTTCCTTTCCCCTTTAAGATTAATGTTACCCTATGTATGTACTCTGTTTGTCGCTTGTTATGTGATTTTCTGACTCATGAATCCCAAACCCCATATCCCCTGTATGTGTTTGTGTTCCTTTGGTTGGTTTGTGGGTAGGCCAGCATCATCTATTACTATGCATGGCCAAACCTACTGTCACGCCCCAAATTCGAGGGACATGACCGGCGTCCGGCCGGGTAGCCCCAGCCAAGCGGACCTGGGTGCCTCTCCTACCCCACGTGTTACCTCATGTCTTACTTACTCAATATTCCAAGAACTGGCCATATAATTAATCTAGAACACCCTTTTTGCAAAACATACATACATACAACTTGGTTAGTGAAATTACCAATTCGTTGCCCAACAAAGGAAACATGGATTTACATAAACTTCTAACCCACACACACTGTCTACGGAGCCTCTAAAAGTACAACAGGATAATACAGTATTTGCCGGTAACAAGGTTCCGACTATACCTTACACAAAATCAAAATAAAACTCCGGACACAAGCAGCCTCAGCCACGCAGGGCCCCGAGAGGAATGGGGCTCACCAAAAGCTGATGGAAGACGAAGGGGAAGCTACGATCGGTGGGCTGGAGTACCTGCTGGATATCCACCTACAATCATAACACGAATGTAGCGCCCCCGGCAAAAGGGACGTCAGTACAATTGACTTGTACTGGTATGTATAACGAACCTTACCCTGAGTAACCTCAAGTCATACACAAGTAATAAACAATAGAAGGAAGCAACAATTGAGTACACACAAGGAAAGCAATCAAGGAAAACAAGTTAACACACTCTCCTTTCCCCATTATCATTTTCACATTTTCAATTTCACAACGTTCTCATATTTCATTTCAATAGTGATATCGATCACTTTCCAACCTTATTACCTCGGCCACCCATATCACCAAAACCCACACCTTATTACTTCGTGTTGCGGCGCGCAACCCGATCCCACCGAGCAATCACAATTCACAAACAATATCACAACAATAATAATTTACAAGGATAACACCAACAAGTTTCAAGAGCAACAACCACAAATATCAATAACAACAACAACACATCTCAAGGACCGATAACACAACTCACAAAGGGTTTTATATGACTATCCGTGCCATTTCCATCTTTTTCAACAGCTCGTTGTACCATTTAGATTACAACAATAGTTTTCCATGACTAACCACAAAGGATGTTATCACAGTTATTTCAATTTCACCAATTTTCAATTCCTTTCTATCACTTATTCCACAGTGTTTACCACATGACACGTTCACAATCACAACTTAGTTTATTGCCATCTACTTGCTCAATCATATCGGATGTCTTAACCAACAATGCATAAGGCACAATATTTACATGAATTCACAAATAGTTCACACAATTAAAACATCCTGCTCACAAGAGTTTAACTTCACAACTAATTCACGGAGATATCACATACCAAGTATTCGGACACCAAAAAGGCAATTTTACAAAGGTTAAAGTTAGCGATACATACCTGGAGTTGAATTCCTTTTTAATTTCTACTTCCAATTCACCAAAAATCTAGCAATGTCAATGTAGTGCACAAATCAATACACAAAATCTTAGAATTCATGGTCCAAAATCACTATCCGAACATATTTAGGTTATTAACCCCTTCCTTGCACAAGTTTTTGCTCCCACCTAATTACCCCTACTAGATCTTAGGTTTTTATACTCATGCATGTATGATTTCAACCATTATTTCAAGGACTAATGCATGAGACTCCCCCTCTTAGTTTAGACCAGAAATTCAATGAAAAGGGTTAGGGATTTTACCTGTAAGGAAAGAGGGGTATGAAGATAAGCTTGAAATTCCCCGGCCCGGATGGTTTTGAAGAACCAAATTTTGGAGAAGATGACTTTCTCTCTCAAGACCCTCTCTTCCTCTCTCTTAATTTGTTCAGCAAGATCGTTAAAATGAGGGGGTTGAGGTGTTTTATTAAAAAGGGGTCGGGTTTTAAAATTTAGAAAAATAGAAGCCCTAGCAAAATCTGCAGTCACGTTCTGCAATCGTAGAATCGAAATGCGGTCCGCAGAAATGCCCCCAAAACTCTGATGGTCTGCCTGGTTCTGCGACAGGAATGCGATCCGCATTCCTGTTATGCGGTCGCATTTTGCATCGTAGAATTGACCTCCACAAATCCTTGAGGAATTTATGCGATGATTATGCGGTCCGCATATTGATTATGCGATCACATATAGGACCGCATTTTCAACATCAATTTTGGCAATCTGCTACTTCACTCTGCGGCAGAAATGCGGTCCGCATAGCTTATCTGCGACCGCATAATGGAAATTTTTTGGAAAATTGATTCTTTTGATTTTTAAGTGCAAAATCAGTAAGCTCGCCGTGAAGAATTCTACACATTCCTAACACATATTCGGACCTTGGCACTACGAGCTACTAGGTTTTTAGCACAAGATTTTTACAGGGCCTTACACCTGCCCCTTTCTAGGACCATATGCTTCATACAATGTATTCCCAAAACCCCTCGACCCCTTTGTGTAACTACTGATTTTGTGTATTTTGAGCTTTACTACTACTGTTTTCAAATCACCCTTTAATACTTACTATTTCCAACTCAGTTTTAATAAATCTCTGCTCTGCACTTCTACTATACTCTTAGAACGTAGGTTCTGCCTCTCTTGTGTGAGCCTTGCCTTGGGACCCTGGAGTTCCTTCTAATCTTGGACACATAACGGCTGGCCCATCCACACTACACTCCTTCTATTTGAATTATGTAAACGTGGGTGTGAGCATTGCCCGGGATCCCCTGAGATCCTTAGGGAACTCTGACACACTCAGGTATGAGAAAGGCTTTGAAACATTTGCATTGAAGTGATTAATTATATCACTCAGATAAGAAGTAAAGTTCAGGATTCTTTTGGTTTTAATTTCTTATTTTTACACCTTTTTATTATTATTAAATCGTGGGGACTGTAATAATCTATAAACAATATCGGGGTGATTAGTGAAAAAGGTGGGTAGTTGTATATATCGTGGGTAAATTGGGTAGATAACCTACCTATATGATCAATGCTTGTTAAAATAAATTTTGCATGCTTCACTATCATAACTAGAAACCATGCCTATAGGATCAATACTTGTTTAAAATAAATTATGTTGTCATAATTAGAAACCATGCCTGTAGGATCAGTGCTTTGTTAAAATAAATTTTGCATGCTTCACTTTCACAACTAGAAATCATGTCTATAGGAAATAAATAGCTTTAATACTAAATAACATGTCTATAGGGTCATAAAATCAGCTTCACAATTAGATATCATGCCAATAGGGTGTAAAGTAACTCACTTTTCGTTACGGCATGTATCCAAACTCGTTTCCCTTAGAAATCATGTTTATAGGATCCAAATCGCATGTTTAAAATTAATCACTATTTACAGCATCACTCTAGATATCATGATCATAGGATATCATTATTACGCCTAGGCAAGCCTTAGGTAAATACTTAAATAAAATTTGAACTACCTTCGTTAATTACCAAACTGCTACAACTAACAGGCATGCCAGATTTGGACTTTTAATCTGAGCTATATAATAGATTTGGTTCTGACTCAAATCCCCTACTTTAGGACTTTTAGAATTCAGACTTTAACTGTGTTTGAGTCATGCTATTTATGTGCATTGTTTGCGGAGGTTTATATGAGCCTTCTAACTGCCTACATGTTTCCCTTTTAAATGAAGTCCTACGTGTTTTGGTATGTCGCCTTAGCCTTTTGACTTTAAACCTAAGAGTCAGCCTAAATCCTCCCTCTTATAGGAATAGTAGTCCTAAAATTCCTCCAAGACTGTTAGGAATATGACGGGTAATAGCACATAATAGAGATCGAGACCGATCCACGCTTTAATACCTTTACTGGGTAGGAAGGGTAGATATGGATATGATGCCAGGTGCACTAATACCACGTGTAGCCCTTCTTTTGAGGAGTGATTACCGGATATTGCATTGATGTGATCCATATTACAAACAAACCTATGACCCCTTTACATTCATCAATATGCTTAGTTATAACTCTTTTCAAAACTTTTGCTTTATTTAATCATTTTCAAACACTTGTGTATTTAAAATCCCCCCTTATTTTGAGCCTTGATTGTTTATTTGTTAATTACACAAATTCACAAAGAACTATCTAGCCGGGAACCACACTACTGAATCCTGAGGTGTGCCTAACACCTTCCCCTTAGGATAATTTCAAGCCCTTACCCTATCTCTAGTTATCAAACATAGTTGTAGTTGAACCCTATAGGTGCCCTAATGCACCGTAAAATCGTTAGGTGGCGACTTTTCAAATTTGCAAAACCCCTTTCCCAAAAGGAAAGAGTTGTCCCAACTAAACGTCATAAACTCGATTTCATGAGAAAAAAAGGGGGCGCGACAATGACAACAAAAATACATGCTATAAAATAAAGCAGCATACCATGGGTTTTAACTTTCCATTCAAACTTATGGAAAGAAACGTCCAGGTTCTCTGTTCCATAGGGGTAGTAGATAATATTAACTCAAATCATCCACAGAAGTTAGGGAGTTCACCAAAAACTTCCATGATTGTTAGAGAATAACACATATGAGAGAATTAGTATTCTAAGAGAGAAAGGAAGAAGGTAACATATACGTAAGTAAAAAAACTAATGGTCAAAATTCCATTTTATGGGAAAAATTATGTTCTCTTCTCCCACAACTCACGAGTTGGGATACCCACCAACTGGCTATACCAATCCCTGTCACGGTCATCATTTGGGCCAACCAAGACTCATTTGCTCCTTGATGTGTGTCATGACCCAAAAATCGGCCCAATCGTAATGGCGCCTATCATGAAACTAGGCCAGCCAACTTATTTCCAAATACTCCATATTTCATTTAAAACTTAAGAAAAATCATGTTTTTAATAAAAATACGATAAAAGGTATAAATTAAAAATAAAAAAATAAGCGGAAAGTACAAGCCCGACCTCGGGTGTCACTGAGCCATGAGCAATATACTACAACGGTTCGAAATAAAACAAGACTAACATAGTCTGAGAATAGCCAAAAAAATACACTAAAGGAAGATAAGGAAGGAGAAGGGACTTCCATCGCCAGGCAGTTACCTCGCTATCTCTAAGGAAATTCCACCATTGAAATGATCAGCAACTGCGTGACCCGAGATACCTGGATCTGCACACAAGGTGTCGGGGGTAATGTGAGTACACCAACTCAGTAAGTAACAAGTCCAAACTATGGACTGATAGGTAGTGACGAACTAAACCTCAACAGGTAATACCAGTTAATTGTAAAGAAAATAGGCATACTTGCAGTTCAAGTAAAAACTCTATAGTAAATAAATGCAGTCTAAACAATATGGAGTATAAAGCTCAGGAAATCTCTATGTACCAATGCATAGATAACATAATCAATGTTCTGTGTACCTCCACTCACAAGTGCTCAACCACTCGGTACTTGATCATGCCCAACTATGCCTTCTAAAAGACAAAGCGGTCGTTGAAAATATAATTCGGTTTTAAGTCCGGAGTCGAATCCTCAGGGAACTAACCTATCAATTACAACTCTTTGGCAATGCAATTATCAACTCAATCAATTTTTAGATGCAAGACTTTTGTCAATCAATCTTGGGTTGTGTTTAACTACTTCAAATAATATTAGAAATAACAATATGCTATATTAGAGATAATTCTATGGTAAAAAGGTCTAGGGTAGTGATTTCCCCAATTGCTAGTTTAGGTCTTGACTCTTTCGCTATAATCTCGCCGTAGTACTCTATGAGGATTAAGAGCTATGGGTTATCGTAATTATCTCTCGATCAACTACGATAATTTACTAGAGCATTCTCTCGAACTACTCTAGCTGACAATATATGCAACATTAATTTATCCCACCAAAGCTTTGTTATCTCTAAACCCACTTTTAAGTTCAAGTAATGAATCTCTTCAATTACCCAAAAGTGATGTTGTTCAACATCAGTCTAACCTAATATTCTTTCTCAAGCAATATGAGTTAATTAGACACGATTAATCAAGGGCCCATTCAATTAATCACCATACAAAATGTAGTTGAACAATCATATAATAAATCCGGCTCGATTATAACAAGTTGAGTCAAAACTTCAACCAACAATTGGTTCCATCAACCCTAGATAATTTTTTAGCTACACATAACAAAATAAGATAAAACTAGAAAGTTGTTCATAATGTATGATTGCAAGAATTAAAAGGATATAGAAAAACCCTAATGTTTGGTTGATCTTATCACACTTGTTCTTGCCTCCAAAGTAGTCTAAAAACAAGCTTAATTTTGTCTTGGGTGAGCTTCTAAAATTTACAAGGGTTTGAAATAAGTTTTCCCCGAATTACACTTTGACCCCCAATTTTCTGGCAATTGAACAGTTCACCGCGGCCGCAGCAAGATCGCGGCGCGACCGCGGTGAAAGCTGAACATTCTGCCTCACGTAATTGTCTGTCGCGGTCGCGGTGGATTTCACCTCAGTCCATTTTTTGCTTCTTTATGCTCGGGTGCTTCTTGATTGGGTATTTGCTTCACATTATTGACTCTAAAACACCTCATAGTGCTTCCTCATTTAAATTATTCCCTGCAAAGCAAAAGAACACCAATTAGAGCATTTTTTTATTAATTCGCTTATAAAAAAACAATAAAGTATGGTAATATTGAGATGCAAATATCATCTATATAGCCTAATATCAACACCCCACGCTTAAATCATTGCTAGTCCTCTAGCAATCCACCACACTCTATCAAAGTTCCTTCCCTAAGCTTTTCCCTTAACGCATCACACCTTGAACAATTTACAAAGTTGCACCTAGTAGTGAACAACCTTTGCCTCAGAAGTCGAATCTCTCGTACCATGTAATATTCGCACTTACTCAAACTACTCTATACAGAAGTCGATACTTACCTTTCCTTTGTGAATCATATGCCCTCACATCACACAAGAGAGTAGTTCCACAATTAATATGACTAAAAACAATAAGGAACTCAGATGGACAAAATTTGCTCACTCTCCAAAAGAACATTCACATGCCACAAAGATGCACCATAGGCTTGCCCGTAATGTAATACTCTACTAATCGAGCCTATCTAGTCTAAGATCAATTAGGACTTCATTTGGTTGTAATGTAGGCTAAGGGATGGGTAGGATATATTTGGATATAGTGACTAATCTCCCTAAGCACTTTTAATACAAAGCACATTAACATTCCATATCATTCTTATGTCAACCAGACATTCCCCACAACTTATTTATAGCATCCCATTCCTTTAGGTGTATTTGTATCAAGCTATCATTTAGCAACTACTATATTTATTCACAATTTTTTTTTCATGGTGCTTCTTCTTGTATTATTCAAAGCTGCACCTTTCCTCTATTTCATTGGCTCCACTAAAAAAGAAACCACCACCCTACACTTTAACTTTTGCATATGTCAACACCATTCAAGTGCTCATGGGAGGTAAAAGGGTTCAAACAGAAGGCTATTAAAACAATTAGGTAGGGTTCGCAAGGTGGTTGCCAAAAAAAACAGGCTTATAGGCTTAACGGGGTTAACTACGATGTATTACATTCAGGTGGGTTTATGTTAGATATCTGGCTTACAAAGAAATGCCTATATCATTTCTACGACTGAATGAAGCTACTATTTCGCTTTGCAAACACACAGGGCAAGTTCTAGGCATCAAATGTAAAGCATAGAATACAGTATAGCTCACACACACATGGCATATGACTCACTCCAGATTGATTTATCAAAGCATTCTCTTTTGAGTGTTTAAGTCAGTTACAAACATACAACTTTAAGGCACTTCAGCAAGAGTCAACCATTGAGACTAGGCGTTACACTCTAGTGTCGATTGTGTTCAGGTATATTAACGCCAAGGGATTCTCTTTCTATTTCTGCTCATAGCCCATCAATGCTAACTAAAACTAAAAACAAAATAAACAAAAAATACCTACACCTGGTTCAAGATAAACCCTTGGAAAAGAATCGCGGCCCGAAGAAAAACCAAGGGGGAGTTACTACACTACCTAAAAATAAAAAAAAATATTTTTTGGTATTTTCTCTAGGCTAACTTCCCTCAAGAACTGTCTCAATTATCTGTCATTAGGAATATTCCTTATATTTGTTTTTTTTGTTCGAGTCATGTCCCTCAAGAGACCTGTCGAAAGGTGTCCGTCTTTGGGCTAAGTCGAAGTTGATTACATAGCCCTACCATACCAATACATCAAAACTAAAGCACATCATACAAATTTACATAGTCTATTTACAACAACAACTATCCCCCACCCCACACATAAAAATATGGCATGTCGATGTCAACAAATAAAAAGCAGAGGAAGGTAGGGGGACTTCCCTGAAGATCAATCCTGATCAGAGACGATGCCAGGGTCGAGGTAACATGCTCCTCCTAGTGCTCGAAGCCATCCTATAATCTTTTCTCCGACTTTGCCTATTGAGTGGTCAGAGTGTCAACTCTGGCGCCCAAGTCTGTGACAGAAGTGCAGAGACTAGCCATTTCCTGCTGCAGGGTTGTCAGGCCGCTACTATGGCGGGGCTGTGATGTGCTCGCCTAATCAACTCTTGTATGTGGTGGGACCTTAGCTACCTCAGCATCATCATCATCAGATTCATCATCCGATGCATCAACATGCACCACCTGCTCTATTCCAACTATGATTTTTTTGTCAGGAACGAGGCTTTCAATGGAAATTTCCCATCAACTCTAAGGTTTTCAGGGACTCTAGTAAGACGGCACAGCTTGGTGACTAGAGAAGGGAAGTATAAGCCTTTTAGTATTTCAGGTGATCTAATGAACATCTCGTCATGGAGGAGCCGGGCTACATCAAAATCCTGGTGGGTTATAAAACTGTAGATAGCTGCTGCCCGTGGGCCATTGACATCAGTCATATTGCTGGAGGGTAGCAAGCGGTTGTTGATAATGGTGGACCAGAACTTTGCCTTCCAATTAAGAGACTGGGAGTTCAATGTAATTAGACACTTTATCCATATGAAATTCCTATCAGGCACACATGTGACATCAAGAATTGGTACCCAATTGACCGTTGGACGATGGTTGTCAAGGTAAGAGTCCGACTCTCCCGTGAGAATTGGTAGTCGGTACACCCAGTGGATGGCCTCGATGGACGCATTTACCTGGGTATTGCGTACAGTGACAACCCCATTCTCATGTTCCAGGCAGATAGCATAGAATTCCCTTTCCATCTAAACATTGGCCTCCTCCGGTTCCTCAAAGAATATGTCCAGCCGACACCTCCTCAACTCATTAAAGATATTCGAGCATTCTACCTCTAAGGCTGCTCGGTCAAACCTAGTGCCTGTCCTCCGCCGGTTAGGAGACAAACCTAGTGCGGTCAAACTGTGGCGCACTAGCTTGACTCCTAGCTCTCGAGGAGCTTCCCGGTCCATTAACGGAGGACCCGGTGTTGCATCTCTTCCTAGATGGATTCATTTTGCTTGTCAAACAGAGAAACGCCTATCAGTGAGGGTGTGAGATGTGTGAACTATGGGTGGTTACTCAGACTTCACCACAACCATGTCACACCATGTCACATTAGCCCTTATAACTCTATTGGGGCAATTCCCCAAACACCTTTTTAGCAAAAAAATTCCTCACACATAACTCATATGGATACTTCAATATTTCCCCCAAATCACAAGTTGTACTACACCATTACACCCCATAAAAATTAGTTCAACACCCACAAACATCCACCTCTCCAACACATTATACACATAGACCCTTCAAAAGTAAGTACAAAAACGAAATTTAAAAGAAAAAAGAAAGAAGAAAAATAACAAAAATCTACTAAAACATACTACACAATTACAAACAATAAGTTATCATACAACTACAAAAAAATATAAAAGAAAAGGTGGGGGGAGTTACATACCGTAATGGAGAAAGAGTGAAAGGAATGAAGATGGGGAAGGTAGGATGAGTGAAGAAGAAGAAGAAGAGAGGAAGGATTTGGGAGATTAGGGTTGTAGAGAGAGAGAGAGAAGATGGTGGAATGAAAGGGTTGGGCGGATGGGTTAGTTTAATAAGGGGTTATAATTATAAAATAAAAGAAGAATAAAGAAATAAAAAAAGAAACAAAATATAAAATAAAAAATATACTTACCTGGTACCTACCGCGGTCCCACCGCGGCCGCGGTGGGTTAAATAACATGAGGCAAAATACTCGCCCTTCACCGTGGTCCTACTGCGGTCTCACCGGGGTCACGGTGGGTCTGGCAAAATTGAGGCAGTGTACTCGCCTCTCACTGCGGTCCTACCGCGGTCGCGGTGCGATGCCCAATTTTTATTTATTTATAATGAGAAGTTAGATAAGAAACACAAACTACAACATTCGTGGGTTGCTTCCCGCGCAGTGCCTGATTTAACGTCGCGGGACGATGCAGGCTCGGAGCATCACTCCTCATTCACGTATTGGGGCTCTTCCAAAATTATTATCTCTCTGTCCCCTTTCTCATTTGCCATTCCAAGTTAATGTTTCAACCTATGACCATTCACTGTGAACTTATTCCTCCCATCATCTGATTCAATCTCAACAGCTCCACTTGGGAACATTTGCACCACTCTGAAGGGTCCTGACCATCGGGACTTCAACTTACCCGAAAACAATCTCAATCTGGAGTTGTACAACAACACTAGCTCTCCGGATTTGAAGTTTCGGTCCACGATGTGCTTGTCATGCATCATATTCATCCGTTCTTTGTACAATCTAGCACTCTCGAATGCCTGGAACCTGAATTCCTCTAGTTCATGTAACCCAGTGACTCTGTTAGTGCCTGCTGTCTCCATGTCCAAGTTCAACTGCCGCAATGCCAAAGTGCTTTGTGCTCAAGCTCAAGCGGGAGGTGGCATGCCTTTCCAAACACTAACTTGTACGGTGACATACCAATTAGAGTTTTGAAGGCTATGCAGTATGCCCACAATTCATCATCCAGCTTCCATGCCCAATCAGTCCTTGTTGCATTCACTGTTTTAATAAGGCCACTTTTAATCTCCCGGTTGGACACTTCAAATTGCCCGCTCGACTATGGATGGTACGGGGTGGTCACCTTATAACAAACTCCATACTTTTCCAACAGCCTTTGTCACACCTCCTTTCTTACTACACCCCCGGAAGAGTATAAGGGGAGTTTTTTTCAATTTAAGTGACAATCGAAACAGGATTAAATAAAAAATTCAGAGTCGCCACTTGGGATAATTATGGTGTCCCAAGTCACCGGTTTAAAATCCCGAATCGAGGAAAGACTGACTCTGTTTATGTATGCAAACACAGAAAATTCGGGTAAGGAATTCTGTTAACCCGCGAGAAGGTGTCAGGCATTCCCGAGTTCCGTGGTTCTAGCACGGTCGCTTTGATCATACTTGGCTTGACTAAATTGTTTAATTACTGATTTTAGAACCTATGTGTTTTTACCTTTTTCACCGCTTTTAATCAAAAATTATATTGAAACAGGTTACGCGTACGTATACCCACAATTAATAATGCTTTATTATTATTAAGAGAGTTTGGCCAAAGTTGCGCAAACGCATAATCCTGTTTTATTTTTAAAATCGTAATTGTGTTATGTGAACGTATACACAATCACAATTGTTTTTTAAACGGCCCTAAAGCTTTTCTACGAATATTAATTATTTTTATATCTAGGTTATGAAATTCATATGAGGGCCATGAATGATTAAATTGTGAATGGCCACCTCGAATTATTAGTAGTCTATGAAAAACAATTTTATTATTAAGGAAACTTTGATCGAAGTTGCGCGAACGCATACTGCGGATTGTTTTTAGAATTGTAATCGTGTTACGCGAACGTGTACGCAATCACAATTGTATTTTAGACGGCCCTAAAGGCTTTCTACGAACATTATTTTAATTAGCTAAGCTACAGTATGTGTGAGGACCATGACTTATACACAAATTGGAAACATGGGGAATAGATGGACGGAAAAACAAATTTTCATGTACTCAAAACCTTTGGCCAAAATACTGAAGCCCAAGACTCAAGAAGTTGCGGCCCATTCAAGTTCAAAGTCACAAAATCCAAACCTTTTATTTTACACTATCAAACCACAAATCCCACGGCCCAAATCCTCAACTCAAAATTACTTCGTGACTCATTTGCAATTGAACCCAATTGAGTCATGTACACATATTACTCTTCACACTTAAAAATATTTGCTACTTTTGATATAAAATAACATAATAGTATGAAATAACTCTTTGTTAACCAGTAAAGGAACCCAACAACTATGAAACAAATTTTTAAAGAAATGCTTTGTTTCCCTTGATTTTGCAAAGAACAGCATGCCTGCAATCACCAGTGCAGATTTACACTAGACATACTTATCATTACTCAAACCCCAAAACGATAGATCCAAAACAATAACGGACAAATTTGATGAAGCCATTAATATTAAAATCCTGAATTTCTCTTTCACTAAACCGTCATATACATCTACACTGACAACCAAAAATGTAACACATACCGTCGTATAAACCACGTTAAGTACATACTTAACAATTCAATATTATGATTACTTGCTGACTAACAGAACGTTTAACTCTATTTCAGAGATGTCACGACCCAGATTTCCCACCATCGGGATCGTGATGGTGCCTACTCGTGGTAGCTAGGCAAGCCAACTTATTTACCCTTTCATTACTAGACAATTACTTTAACAGCTTACAAAATCAATATTGAACCTGAAATTTAATAAGAACAATAGCGGAAGTCTAATTTTTAAATACGAATCAAAACGCGGAACAGTCAATCATAGCCTCTACCCAAGTTTTGGTGTCACAGTACTCACGAACTACTAAGAATATACTAAATACAATGGTCTGAAAGAAATATATAAGCCGTCTATCTCAAAAACAATGAGGCAACAGTCTAAAAGAGAGAATAAAGAAGCGACGCCGGGCCTGCGGACGCCTGCAAGGCTACCTCAGTCTCGTGAAAATGAAAACCTTCTCCCGCACTAATGCTGCTGCTGCTCCTCAAAACCTGGACCTGTGCAAAAATGCACAAAAGTGTAGCATCAGTACAACCGACCCATGTGTTGGTAAGTGTCTAGCCTAACCCCGGCGAAGTAGTGACGAGGCTAGACCAGACACCACATAAACCTGTGCAGTTATAAATATACAGCGGCATATCGAATACAAAGAAATTAACAACATGGGAGGGGAAACATGTTATGGGGAGATACAATATTAACAACAATCCCAGGTAACAAAATTAAAGCAGCTTAGATTCACCATGAACAAGGAATCAACACTCAATACAAACACATGGTATCAATAACTGTTGCGGCGTGCAACCCGCTCCATAATTTCCATTGTTTCGGCGCGCAACCCGATCCACAAATACCACTGTTGCGGCGTGCAACCCGACCCATGTCATTTATCATTTATCAATGTTGCGGTGCGCAACCCGATCATTAATATCATTATTGCGGCGCGCAACCCGCTCCTCAATGTCATTGTTGCGGCGCGCAACCAGCTCCTCAATATCATTTAACAGTTTGGTTCCCCAAACAACATTCACAATTAAGGGACATAAAAATAAGCAAATATTTGACAAAAATCCCGGCAAGGGAAAGAATCCAACAAGTTCAACCAAACGTCCCGGCAAGGGAATGATCAACAACGCTTTCGTTTTCTTACTTTTCTTATCTTATAATTCACTCTACCATTTTGAGCCAACACTCCAAAGAAACCAGTCATTTCATATACTTTCAATATTCGTATCACAATTCAAGCCAATGCTCCCAGGAATCAAATAATTATTTTACCGTTCACATGTTATTCACAACATATAGAATTTTTCCAATAAACACGGAGTTCACAACCAAGTCATGGTAATCACATTATAAGGAATCACGGTCATGCTAGACACCGATGTATAGATAATCGTCACCATGCCTATACATCGTACTCGATCACATAGCAATTAGCAACAAGACTCAACTCCTATTCCCTCAAGCTAGGGTTGAACCAAACACTTACCTCAAAGCCTTGAAATCAACTTAATCTTCAACTATCGCTTTACCTCGCATTTCCACCTCCAATTCGCTCGAATCTAATCACAAATTGTTCAATTACTTTAATAAACACTATATGAATCAATTTGAATGCATAAAAATGATTTTCCCAAGTTTTTTCCCAAAAAATCCAAAAATGCCCCCAGGCACACGTGGTCAAAACCCGAGGTTCGGACCAAAACTCGGTTACCCGTTCCCCCACGAACTCAAATATGTAATTTGTTTTGAAATCGGACCTCAAATCGAGGTCCAACTCCCCAATTTATAAAAAACCTAGGTTCTACCCAAAAATCCCAATTTCACTCATGAAAATCCTTGATTTCAAGTGAAAAACATGTTTAATGATGTTAAAGATTGAAAGAATCGAGTAAAAGTCAACTTACAAGGGATTTGGGATGAAGTTTGCTCTTGAAAAATCGCCTATGGTGTTAGGGTTTTGAAAGAATGGTGAAAAGTGATGAAAATTCGACTAAGTATAAAATTTGCTGGGCCTCGGATGTGGGAATTGCGAACAAAGCTTCGCATTTGCGAAGCCAGGGCAAAATTGGGACCTTCGCATTTGCGAAGAGGGCCTCGCATTTGCGATCCCTGGCCTCTTCGCATTTGCGAAGTTTTCCTTCGCATTTGCGATCCCTCCCAAAACTCCTATTTCTCGCATTTGCGATCAAGTGGTCGCATTTGCGATTATTGCATTTGCGATCATTTCTTTGCAAATGCGAAGACACCAGCAGTGAAAATACCAGATTTTTTAAAAAAGAGAAAATGCAATTCGATGCCTATCCAAAACTCACCCGAGCCCTCGGGGCTCCAAACTAAACGTGTACACAACCTCAAAAACATCCTATGGACTTACTCGTGAGATCAAATCGCCAAAATAACATCATTTACATAGAATCAAGCCTCAAAACACATGATTTTTCTTCTAAACTTCATGAACTTTCAAACTTGGAACTTATAGTCCGAAACACGTCAAACGACGTCCTTCGACCAAACTTCACAGAAAGCGCTTAAACAATACATAAGACTTGTACCGGGCGTCGGAACCAAAATATGATCCCAATACCCTAGTCTTTTAATCAATTTTCATTTTCATTTTCCTTAACTATTTCAGAAAAATAATTTAACAGAAAAATTCTTTTACTCGGGTTCTAGACCTCGGATTTCGACTCCGGGCACACGGCCGAGCCATATTTTTCTACGGATCTTCCGGGACCGTCCAATCTCGGGTCCGGGTCCGTTTACCCAAAATATTGACCAAAGTCAACTTTAATCATATTAATATCAAAATTCTTCAATTTTTTCACAGAATTCACTTATTTCAACATAAAAGCTTTCCGGCTACTCGCCCGGACTGCACATGCAAATCGAGACAAGTAAGAAATGAGGTTTTCAAGGCCTCAAAAGCACGGAACGAATGAGGAAACATGTGATGACCCTTTGGGTCGTCACAAGAGAATATCAACACGAAAGTAGCGGATTAAACAAAACAAAAATCAGTCACGACCTTAAATGATTTCCAAACAACACTGAATGAATAGAAGCTGAAATTCACCTTTAAGTAAACAAGGGATCATGCCAAGAACTCATGGTAAGACAATCATCAGAAGATTAATAAAGGAAACAAAAAACTCATATGATTAACAAAATAAATTAACAGGCAGACACACAGAATGACTACATTTAAAAAAGATCTTATCCAAGTCAGCAGCCAGCATACAGTATACTGAAATCAGTCTCTAATGACATAATCAGAGGTGCAAAGCACGGATCAAAGTATGTAAAATGAAGGAACTAAACTATGAACACTAAGGCTGTGATTGTTGCTCACAGTTCTCGATTTCCATTTTTGATTCCAATTCCAACTTTTACATTAAGTAGAGTGTAGAAACATGTACCTAGAAAGTAAAAAATAACAGAAAAGGAAGGGATCAACAACAAGCAATAGTAGTCAGCCCAGATTTTAGTCAACCAACAACGAAAATAGTGAAATCCAGCCAGAAACACTTGATGAAAAATGCCCCAATCAACAAAATCAAACTAGCTCTTCTAATACCCCAGGTCAAACCATTTTCTATCTTAAAGGAATCAGAAATTGTTTATAAAATCAAAGAGAGTCTCAGAATTCAGAACAGAGGTTCAATGGAATAGTATTTCTAATCAAATTTCAGTCGTTTCTTCTGTTTCTGGAATTTTTCACTTAGGTCTATTTTTCTGTATTTTAGCTCTTAAAAATCTGCCTTGAAAGGCTAGAAAATATGACTTTATAGACAAGAAAGTAGGGCAGCCTCACATTTTTGTTTTTTCTATTTAGTCCCTCATTTTATGACTTGTTAGCCAAGTCATAGTGTCAAAATTAAAACTAGCCTATGCTAGAAGCTTCTAAAACAGTTACCAACGATTCTCCTATCCTAAACTTCCTAAATTACCCCCCAAATGCCCTGTTTTTACCTTAGCCTACCAAATGGTTCAAATTGACCCATGGTCTTGGGCTACTGCATTAGCAGGTTCCAACAGCCTTTGGGCTTCCTGGACCTTCGAGGCCCAAAATGTGATAAGAAAAATCACAGGCCATAAAAGAGGTGAACCCAAACCATTTCAGCCATTTTAGCATCAAAAGAAAATTAATGGACCAAAGCACATAGAAACGGGCCAAAATGAAATCAAAATACTGAAGAAGAAAGGAGTCAAACACATTAAACTACTGATAATTATTAATATGACTCAAATTCTAAACAAGCAGCATATATTAACTAGCACTTAACAAAAGAAAAAGAAATGAGAAGAAAAAGACCAAATGCAATCGCAATGCATTCAGAGACAGAAAAATAACAGATGTGACATAACAAGGGAGGGGGATAGAACGAGATGAATATGGAAAAAAGAAAAAAAAAGACGAGAAACAGAGAAAATACCTAATATAATCAACACGGGACGAAGACTTGAATGGACTTCCATTGTTCTCCGATTTGAGGCGAAAATGAGTGTTAGTCGATTTGTTCTTGCGAGAACAAATGTCTAGCACTCATTTTAACCCAAAATCAACTTTGAAGCTCAAAGAGTAACTGGATCGGACCTTTAAATGAAAGGTCGAAGGAGGGTACAAATCCAGGGTTCCTGTTTTAAGATTAGACATTAAAGGGGAGTGGAGAAGACTCGGGGAAAATTGGTTATGGTTTAGTGCTTAATGGACTACAGGGATTATGTGGTCGAGATTTGGTGGAGATTTGGAGCTGTCTCGTCGTTAACAATGGTAGATTAGGGTTTGGATGTGGAAGAGGCAAAGTACATAGGTGTTTGGATGAACTGAAATGGGATATGAGATGAGGGAAGTGTGGGGGTTGTCTGACTGGAGTTTGGGTGGTGTTCGAAGTGACGCCGCCACCGGAGGGGGCGAGGCGAATTAGGACGGCGTTAGGGTTATGAGTTTAAAGGAGATGAAGTGAAGTGAAGTGTTTGACCCAGGTTGTTTGATTGTCATTTGGACAATAATAAACGAAGATGGGGTGATACATCTGAACCGTTTGATAAAACACAATGGAAGGCCCAGATTGACTTACCCCTAACAAACTCTAAACGACGTAGTACTCTGTCCACACTACGCCGTTTCATGTGTCTTAGGGACTGGCGCTTGGACCAGGTAAAATGGGTGGGACACGAGCTGGGTCGACCGGCTTGGGGTGTTTGGGCTGAACCGGATGCACTTGGCTGAGAGATTTAACCAAAATGACCCAAAATCCATTTTTCATTTCAAGACAAATTATCCAAAAATTCTTTTTCTTTGCTATTTTTCTCTTTTTTTCAAAATTAATTCTAAAATCTAAATTAAATTATAAAACCAAATTCACCTATAAAAAATGCTAATTAATCCTAAACAATAATTACCACAAATAATTAAAACAAATTGAAAGAAAAACCACCTTACATCAAAGTTAAAATTAAAGGTGCAAATTAAACTATTTTTTTTTTCTTTTTATAAAATGACTAATTACTAATTAATCCTTAAAAATGTCAAATCAAATCCTAAATACAAATGCCCGTATATTTTGTATGTTTCCATTAATAAAATAAACATGCGCACACAAATGCAAACAATTAACAGAAAATACAATGAAAATCCACAAAATTGCAAATATTAAAAGAAATTATTTTGTTTAGAAATTGTGGGAGTAATTCATATTGGGAAAAAATCACGTGCTCACAGCTGCCTGTCACGACCCAAAATCCACTAAGGGTCGTGGTGGCACCGGACACCACCGTCAGGCCAACCAACTCAAAAACTTAATTAAATCTCATTTTTAACACTTTTGAAATCCAGGATTTTTCCTTGCTTATTAAGAAATTTTAAAGGATATAATTTCAAATGAAATTTAAATGTTGAACAGTTAATACAATACTTCAAACCATCCCAGAACCCGGTGTCACAAGTGCATGAACAACTATCGATATGGAAAAATAAAATACATCATATGTCCGAAATACAGTGGACAGGGAATAAATAATAAGAAAGCATTGGAAGGAACTACACTAGCTGCGGGTCGTCTCGAACAATGCAGCTCACCTAGTCCCAGAGTCATCCATGCGGCCACGCCCAGTAGGCTGCTAGAGGTATACATACCTATGCAACAAAAATGCACAGAAGTGTAGTATGAGTACGTAATCAACGTGTACTCAGTGAGTATCCCGCCTAATCCCGAAGGGGTAGAGACGAGATGGTCAACTCCGACACTAACTAGAGGTCAATTAGCAATATTCTTTAAGTGCGAGGATAATCATGGATTTGTATAGA